>CAUYRH010140413.1:0-31640 GCA_963574655.1 Perodicticus potto
GGATGGTATACTGAGGTGGCAGCACAGGGGAATAAAGCAGCGTGTTGTGGGGACAGAACTAAAAACAGTTTTAAGGTGTGTGGTGATAGCTCATTGAGCTTTAAATTTTTATTTTCCCAATGTCTAATGATGTTTGATATCTTCTAAAATGGTTATTTGCTATTAGTATATGTTTTGGGGTATCTGTTCAAATCTTTTTCCCATTTAGAAAAACTGAACAGTTTTCTTATTATTACATTTTGCGTGTCCTTCATATATTCTTTTTTTTTGACACAGAGCCTCAAGCTGTCGCCCTGAATAGAGTGCTGTGGCACCACAGCTCACAGCAACCTCCAATTCCTGAGCTCAAGCAAGTCTCCTGCCTCCGCCTCCCAAGTAGCTGAGACTACAGGCGCCCGCCACAATGCCTGGCTATTTTTTGGTTGCAGCGTCATTGTTGTTTGGCGGGCGTGGGCTGGATTTGAACCCGCTAGCACAGGTGTATGTGGCTGGTACCTTAGTTGCTTTAGCCACAGGCGGCAAGCTGACCTTTATATATTCTTGATACTAGGCCTTTATTAGATATAGATTTTGCAAATATTTTCTCCCAGTGTATGGCTTCATAGCATCTTACTGTCTTTTGAAGAGCATGTTTTTATCTTTTTAAGGTCCAATTTACCAATTTCTCTTCAAAAAAAAAAATGGGGTCTTGCTGTGTTTCTCAGGCTGAGCACAGTGGAATTCTTGGACTGAAGTGATCCTCCTGCCTTTCCCTCTGAGCAGCTGGGACTATAAGGCTGTGCACCAATTTTTTTTTTTTTAAGAGATGAGTGTCTGGCTATGTTGCCCAGGCTGGTCTCCAACTCCTAGCCTCAAGCAATCCACCTGTCTCAGCTTCTCCAGTCACTGGGATGCCAGGCAATGAGTCACAGTGCCCAGTTCTACAATTTTTTCTTTTCTATATCATGCTTTTGGTGTCCTACCTAATAAATCTTCCTAAGTAAGGTCACAAACATTTTCTCCTGTTTTCCTCTGTTACAGTTTTTCCATTTACATCTATAATCCATTTTGAGGGTTTTCTTAGGGTGTGTGCATGGTGTGAATACATCAATGTAATCAAAGGGATAGAATCAGCTAAGAAGAATGTACAGAATTGAGAAGTGCCAGGAGTGGATGGAACCCAGGAATAAAAAAACCACCAATGTTTAATGAAGTGGAGATGGCCAAAAAGACACACGGTATTGCACACAAAGCACCAGGAAAATTCAGAATATCAGCACAGTCCTTTAAGTTAAGAAATGGGAACTTTTTTTTTAAACTTGGACGAGGTCACGAGTGACCTTTCAGTCTAAACAAACCCTTCCACTATTGAAACTACATTTAACCAACCTCTTTAATAAGAATTCCCTCTGTGGAAGCACTTGAGAGGTCTGAAATCCCTGAAAAGGTCACTTCTTTGGGTACAGGAAGGTCTGGGATTCCCCAAATTGAGGCAGACTCTTGGGGGCATTCCGGCCAGAGGTCCTGGGGACAAACCCGAGTCACCGCTCTGCTGGGAAATCAGAATCACACACTCCGCCGGATTGCTTAACCTGCTGCTTTGCCAGGGAGGAACCACGTTAAAGTTACTGCAGGATGAGAGGCGGGGATTAAAAATCTATGCATTTGGAGAGAGGGTGAATGGTGGGATCACACTTATGGTGCATCTTAGAAGGGTACAGGTGAGACTTACTAAATGCAGAATACAAATATTTTCATATAATAACCAAGAAAATCCCATTAAGGTTATGTCGAACAGTTGGGTTAAAATATTTCAGATTGTATATGAAGCTAGCACACTGTACCCCATGATTGCACTAGTGTACACAGCTATGATTTAATTTAAAAAAATTATGCATTTGGGAAACCCGGGGCATATCAGGAAAGCCCCTCCCGCCGCCACTCTTCCTGGGGTGTCGGGAGAGCAGAGGCGCAGAGCAGAGGCGCAGAGCAGAGGCGGCCTTTCCAAACCGCTCTTCCCGACGCGCGGGACCGTCGGGGCTGGCACCTGCCGGGCGGGAGCTACTGCGCGTACTCGGGCCGGTACGGGGATGTTTAAACACTGGTTAGGGGGATCGTGGGCGCGCTGGGCCTTTCCCCGACGCCACGGAGGGGGCGCTCGACCGACTCATCCCGGCCGACTGACCTTCAGTCTCCTCGCCCAGGCGGCCCGCAGGCCCTTACGGACCGAGTCCGGATCGGGCGCCCCCAACTCCGGAGCCGGCTCGCCCTCTCCTCCGGTTAGTCGTAAAGTGCAGTAAACGCGCCGCGTTTTACGACACGTAGATGAGGCTGGCGGCGTGTGTTCCTGCTCAGCGTGGGTCCGGCTGTTTGGAAGCTGCTCTTGCGGGCGGGAGGGCGGCAGTTAGGCATTTGGGAAGGACGGGGGACCTGCTACAATTCTCTCAGCGGGTAATTGGTTGCTCCTAGGGTTGCGTAACGTGGGACAGAACCGAAGGGTTGTTTAAAACACTGATTGCAATCCTGAAGCGTCACGTAAAGTTCCCGGACCCTCTTGTTTGACTTGCCTTTCCTCGTGTGCTGCTTTGGTTTTCATCTTCGTATTAATCACTAGATTTTAGCTGACAGTGTTTCTCTCATTCACTTCGTCCTGCAGTCTCCTTCCCCCGCCCCTGGAATCTGAAATGCTTTACCTCATCGGCTTGGGCCTGGGAGATGCCAAGGACATCACAGTCAAGGGCCTGGAAGTTGTAAGACGCTGCAGTCGAGTGTATCTGGAAGCCTACACATCAGTGCTGACTGTAGGCCAGGAAGCCTTGGTAGGTGCCTAAGGTTCCCTAGCCTCCTGGGAAGAAAGCTGCCTAACTTTGGTTTTCATCCACTGAGCCGTACAGAATTTTGAGGTCTGCTTGTTAAACCCTTTAAACCACATTCCCCCTGTTCGTTAGGGATTTGAAGAGTTGGAGAGTGGAAACCGTACACCAACCAAGTGACTAGGAAAATGAAATGGTGCTTTACCCTACTTTACAAGTCTAATTTTGCAGCTTTCTCCAGCAAATAGGGAAGTTATTTTACACTCTTGGGGATAGTTTTCAAAATCCCTTATTTCATGAGATAGCCAAGCAACCCTTTCCTTGTTGAGTGCTAATGAACTGACCCAGCTTTAATGAGTTAGTTATATATTCAAAAACTAAGCTGAAATCTTCCCCCTTTGAAGTATTTCCGTAGGGAATGGTCATTGCCTTTCTGTCTGTATCATATCCAGAGACCTCTTAGCTTTAGATAGACATCTCAAGATAAGGCTTATAATCATACACTTGTATATATTGAATGAGCCTGGCACTAAGTAACCAGTGGGGTTGTTAGTATATTATACATTTAGCTGGCCCTCATAAGGGTTCAGTAAATTTTGGAAGGGTTAAATTCTGGTTCATTATCACACTCCAAGTAGAATATAGATTAAGCTTGAAAGATTAATGGATGGACTAAGGGAGGAAGGAGTAGATTTTTAGAATTATCTTTGTCATATGTTTCAAATACAAAAGTAACTAAGATTTTCAGGTCTTCTGTTCTCTAAGATTCGTAGTCCAGAGAATTCTGAAGGTCTCAGTGTAAAATCTTGAGGAAGGAATTAAGGAGTGCTACTTGAATTGGCCATTCATTGAAATAAAAGTTGTGTCTAATGACCTGCTTTGATGGCTTCCGTTTTTGTCGCTCTCAGGATGGACCAATATATCTAACTTCAAAATAATGGAAATATGCCTCTCTACTGAGAGATTATGGAAAACTGCAATGGACTTCAAATCATCTAATAGAACAGAGACACTTAACGAAACTAGCAGTTTTGTAGAATAAAGAGTCAGAGCATGGCACAGAGGAAACTAAGACTTAGTTTTATCTTGTTCTTGTTACTTGTTAATGTCACCTTGGTTTGATTTCTTACTCTGCAAAATGGGGTCAAAAACACCTGTTTTGTAGATTTTTTAGCATAGTGCTTGGCAAAAAAGTGTTCAGAAACAATAGTCATCAATGGGGACATTTCCAAACTTCTCTGAATCTCAATTTCTTCATTTGTCAATGGAGATAACCAATTGGAGGGGTGTGTAGGATTTTGTTAAGGTGATGTGTGTGAAAGTGTTTTATAAATTTTAAGTGCTAGCTGAATATTAATTTTGGTTGCTGTGGTTTTTTAAAAGTACTTTTTTCCTAAAGCATACTTATAGAGTTATTACCTATATAGTAAGTATTTGGAGCTGAGCCCACCATCCACATATGGTAAAGTATGGTAATACTTTTTTAAGGTGCTAGAATATGTATTCCTCTGTGATAAGTTATATAGAACATTTATTATGTACTGTTTTAAATGCTTCACACATTGATTAGATCATTAATCTGTAATTGCTGTTTACATTTTACAGGCACAGAAAAGTTAAGAAGCTTTTTCATGGTCATACAGGTAGCTAGTGATAGGGCTCCAGGAGATGAACCAAAGGAACCCTGAGTTGAGATTTGCCATTTTTCACCTTTGTACTGTACTGTTTCTGTGTTTTTAAAGATATACACAGTCTGATCTCAATAACTACAGGTAACTGTTATACAGTGAAAAAAATAAGAAAATTCTGTTGCCTACACTAAACATATTCTTTTTCAACAATCAAACAAATAATGGCTCAGCACCCATAGCTTAGCAGTTAGGGCGCCGACCACATACACTGAGCCTAGAAGGTTTGAACCTGGCCCAGGGTGCCAAAGAACAGTGACAACTCCAACAAAACAATAGTTGGACATTGTGGTGGGCGCCTATAGTCCCAGCTACTTGGGAGGCTGAGGCAAGAGAATCGCTTAAGCACAAGAATTGGAGGTTGCTGTGAGCTGTGACGCCACAGCACTCTACCAAGGGCGACATAGTGAGACTCTGTCTCAAAAAATATATATATATTTTAGGGCGGCGCCTATGGCTCAAGGAGTAGGGCACCGGCCCCATACACCAAGGGTGGAGGGTTCAAGCTCCGCCCCAGCCAAAAAAACTGAAAAAAAATATATAATCCCTTTATAAAAGGCACACATGGGTGTCGTTAAATCTGAAATTTATCTGCTGTTACACTGAAAGCTGTTGTTTTCAAATTGCTAAGTTGATAGTATTATTTATATGTTCTCCTATTCAAAAGTTAATTTAGAAACAGTGTATCTAAGAAGCCATTTTAGTTTTGATATATGTACTTTGAATTTCTTAAGCCACTTTCTGTGGGTACATTGTGACCTTTCATGCCTATTAGATAAAATGCAGCTGTGTGCATCGTACAGAGACGTATAAGCAATGGCCTTTGTAAGTGGTTCATGATTCATCTGCGTTATACCCAGAAGAACTTAAATAATAATGGAAGATTTAGGTAAGAATTCCTAACAGCAGTGGAAGGAAAAACTATAAAATTATATGTCTATAAAGATCCTAGAGGCTCTTAGCTAAAACCAACACCCTAGCTTTCACTAAATAAGCAGTAGAAGCTGTCTCAAATATTAAACAGTTACTAATTGTTATTATGGGAATACGTAATACGTGTGTGAGGAGGTTTCTTGCAGCTGTGGTGGTCAGCGACCACTGTGGACTTGATGGAATTTGAGTTACGTTTTAAATAGTGAATCCCGGGTTTTTTTGTTGAATTTTCTTTTTTTTAATTTCATGATTCAAATAGAAAATGGTGATATTTGTGTAGTCCTTTAGGGCAAGTAGGGGAATAGTGAATCCCAGGTTTTTTGTTGAATTTTCTTTTTTTTTCATGATTCAAATGGAAAATGGTAATGTTTGTATAGTCCTTCAGGGTAAGTAGAAGAAATTGCTCATGGCCAGAGGAGACTACTTGTGAGGCTGCAGCTACCTGCAGAAAGCAGAGATCACCAAATTCTCCATATCTACCTCCCATTTGTACCACATGCAAAACCATCCAGCCTGCCAACGTTCTGTGACCCTGAGCAGTCGTTTAACTTTTCTGTGGTCTGTTTGTAATCTGTTACATGGGAGACTGAGGAGAAGAGGAAATGAATTCACATACACAAAGGTCATAAAACAGAGCTTGACCACAGAGTAAGCCCAGTATAAGTGTAGTAGTACAAATGTTACAGGTTAAGTTTGGTAAGGGGAAGAGAAAGACCATTCCATCTTGAAGAAGAACTAATTGTATCAAAAGCATGGAGAGGGAAAGCACAGACATTTGCTGTACTCGTTACTGGGCTTCACTGAAATAACTTGATTTCTCCCAGTGTATCTGTTCCCTCATCTCTTCCTGATTTATGTCACCTGGATACCAGCTCCCTCTATTAACTTGTCTCTGTTCATCTGCTGTGGATTGAGATGGGGAAGCAGATGAGAGAGCAGTGAAGGACTTCACATGGAGAAAAATGAGGCCATCAGCTAGGACCCCTATAAACTTCTCATCTGCCCTTACTGTAAATCTGAATGTGCCTTCCCTCCAGTCTTAGAAAATGACTTGTAGCAATGAGGTTCTCTTCCCATTCCAGACATTTTGGTAACTCCACCTAGACACGTTTTGTAAAACCCTTCCTACTACCTTCCTTAGAAACTTTACTCCTGTCAGTTATCCTTTCTTCTTTGTGTTTAACTTGTATTAGTGTCCTCCTCTCGCCCTGTACTGTATTTAAACATTGTCCATTCTGGGAATTGTCTTCTAAACTTCTTTCCTCATCGTTATTCTTCTGTCTTTATTTTTCTTTATCCAGAGCTTTTTTGAAGATGGATTATTATTTTCCACTTTATCCAGAGCTTTTTGAAGATGGATTATTATTTTCCTTTATTATTTTCCACTTCCACTCAGATCTCAGACCCCTGTAGACTAACTTCTAGTCCTTGAGAATATTTCTCTATTTTTTGAACATTTCTTTACTAGCCCAGAACTTTGGATAATAGTTTTAAATTCTTACCTGTTTTGCCTCTTTTGATGTGATTTTAATCGTTCTTGAAACTGACTTTTAAGACCTGAGTCCCTTTGTTTTACTAAGATGTGTCCTCTCATTTGTTTCCATATACTTCTTTGAGCTTCCACTCTTTTGTTTTTTGACTAGGTAATCCATTAAATGATTTGAAATCCATTAAATGATTTAAAAGATACGCATCAAAAGGTACCTATTCCAATTTTTCTTTCTGGAGACAGTCCTCACTAATTTCATGTATATCCTTTCAGAAATACCTGAAAATAATTTTAATTGTACCTTGTCTTCTATATAGAAAAACTGCCAACTTACAGCAAGAATGATTTTTTTTTTTTTTGAGATAGAGTCTTGCTGGATTGCACAGGCCCGAGTACAGTGGTATCTTAGCTCACTGCATCCTCAAACTCCTGGGCTCAAGTGTTCCTCCTGCCCGTCATCCACTTGCTTCAGCTTCCCTAGTCACTGGGACTGCAGGTGTGTGCCGCCACACCCAGCTGATTTTTCTTATTTTTTATAGAGATGGAGGTCTCATTGTGTTGCTCAGGCTGGTCTCGAACTCTTGACTGCAAGCAGTCCTTCTACTGTGTCCTCCCAAGTGCTGGGATTACAGGTGTGAACCACTGTGCCCAGCCTAAGAATTTTGCCTTCATTTTTATGAATGGAGATGATGAGGGCTGAGATTGTACAAAAACTAGCTAATCCGTCATTGAATATACACATATGTAATGTAAATTTAAAATCATGTGTTAAATGGTGCTGCTTTTTTTTATTTTCTTTCCCTGATTTGTGACTAGGCTAGATGTTCCCTTAGTGTATATGATGCGGTAGTTAATTTCCCACGACATAGTATGCTCGACAGAGCCAGGGTCTATGTGCATCTTAGTCATCTTTGTCTCCCAATATTGAGGGGGAGGATGTGTATAAGAAATATTTTTATGGTGAGTGAGTGAACAAATCAGTGGGTAAATTAAAAGATAATGTACTACAGGCAGTCCCAGCTTATGAACAAGATAGGTTCTGTAGATTCTTGAGTTGTATGTAAGTTGCATTTACTTATTACCTGTAATAGCATTCGTTGGTAAGTGCAAGTCGGATGGCAGTCGGATGTCTGTAGCTTGGGGACTTAACCATAATAGCTGCCATTCCTCAGCGCAAGTTGTATATAAGTTGGATGTTTGTAACTCAGGGAC
Organism: Perodicticus potto; assembly: GCA_963574655.1. Lineage (NCBI taxonomy): Eukaryota > Metazoa > Chordata > Mammalia > Primates > Lorisidae > Perodicticus > Perodicticus potto. The sequence goes on from CAUYRH010140413.1 coordinate 8,115, forward strand.
TCTTGTACCAGTCTTTTATTGCTTTTACTGTCTCTTCCCTTTTTAAAGTATTGTTATTTTCTAGAGGATCAACTGTTTGAATATGTTGGGGTGTGTATGTGTAAACATTGTGTTATATCAGAAAATGAAAGATTTCTTAGGGTAAATGGTAAGTACAGAGTGATGCATGATAAAAGTCTTGAAGAGAGAGTGGGTTCTTTTGTTGTTAAATTGTTGATAAAGTATAGGTTAGGATTACTGCTAGCATTAAACTAGTAGCATGGAACTTCTTGGTCTTTTTTAAGGAATGATAGAAGTTCAGAAAAGACCATCATTTCCTTCAGTTTCCAGTAATCATTGATGTGTTTTCTTAGATATGTAAATATAAATGTTCTGCAACTAGTAAGTTTTTCTGGATTCATAAAATCAAAGCATAAAAATTAGTGATTAAAGAAAAGTACATGGTAAAAGTGAAAATAAAGAGAGCATTTTTCATCTATAAAAACTTTGCCCTTGGGGACTGCTGGAACATTTCTCTTAATGCAGACCAAAGGAAGGGTTCTTTTTTCACATTTCAGGAACAGATTTTATTTAACACATTAGCTGCTGTGTGAGTTGTACTTAACTCACACTAGTTTTGAGCCCATACTGGTGGATAGACAAGAAGGTCCATAGCGTGCCTGTGCGCTGTGAAACCTCCGCTCATTGTTTTCACTGTCAGTCAGCACATCTCCTCCACCACCTGTGGGAGGAGTTAAGTTATAAGAACTGCTGTACTGTAAGAGTATCTGTTACTCGATACCTTTGTCAAATGGCACCAGTGTTCTAGCTAGCCTGCCCAAGTGCATGTGCTGGACTGTGTTTTGCAGTTACCATGATGCCCAATTGTATATTTCCCCTTGAATGTTTGCCTGGTGGCTCTTTGAATGAAATCGATGTGATAGTATGTAAGTGATGTAACAGTGTTGCACATTCTTAGGTAGAATGATTCAGAGGTTATCATCTAAGACCACCAAGGTCCACTCCAGACACAAGTATTTATGGAATGACAAATCTCAATGCTCAGAAACAAATTGAGTAAGTATGTTATGAGTCACATACAATTCATGTGGTGTTCAGAGTAAAAACTGATTCTAGTGCTGCATGAGTTGAATATAACTCACAGAAAACAATAAAAAATAACAAATTTTTCATTTAGTTAGAACGGATCACTTTGTTTTTTGATGTTTTTATTCTGTTTTCATAATAAGCACCATCGTAACAAGGACATGTTTTTTCTCTCGTGTGGCAGTTAACGTGTTAAGTATTTGGAGATATTTATTAGAGTTGGAACTGTAGCATTTATCTTTGGATGCTTAATCATTTGTTCATAGTCAGTTGTTCAATGGTATTGAGTACCAGATACACTTACAGTACAGCAGTTCTTATATCTTTGTTTGTTTGTGTGTTTCCTCACACAAACTTCTCAGTATGTAAGATACAGTGTTTATGCATCCACTGTTACTCCATTTGAATTACCTTTTACCCCACAGGAAATCAGTTAGAAGATTCGTGATCTTGCATAATGGCCTGTAACTACTCCACATGACCACCAGCTCACTAGCTCGCTCTGTGCTTGAGTTGTGTAAAGTGGAACTGCAGGGGATTAATTCACAAAGCAGTTGATATGGAAACTTCCTATACATTACGAGTCAGTTCTTTCCCTAGCAACTCTGTCTTTTTAGCAGTAACTAGGGAATACAATTTTTAATTAGTTTTTTCCTCATTTATGTAGATATGTTCACTTCTTCTATAAATAGCTAAATCTTAATTTTCTATTATTTCTCATTGGTGTTAACTTTATTTTAGCTGAGATGCCATACATTTTTCCACAGACAATTTAATGAAACCTAAACTACCATTTTGTAAAATAATTATTATTCAATATTTTTATTTCATACTACATATATGTTTCTGAAGTGAGGTTCATGCAGACATTTTCTCTGTTCATCCTCCTGTGTTCTTTCTGGTCTGTTAGAACCAAATTTAGATACACATTTAAAATGCAGAAAGCCTCAGATGTTAAAGAGGTCTGCCTCCTTTGGGATATTAAAATAGCCCCAAGGACAGAGTTTAATTGCAGCATGATGTGGAGTGCTAGTATTGAATGATCTGCGTTTGGATGGTTGCCAGGATTTGTACCAGACAAAGCTGGTTACCTATGTGGGTTGATACGGTCACCTGCTTTCTCTCATTTTGATATTGGATTTAAATCTGTAGGAAGAGTTTTATGGAAGAAAGTTGATTCTTGCTGATAGAGAAGACGTGGAACAAGAAGCAGACAATATTTTAAAGGATGCTGATACCAGTGATGTTGCATTCCTTGTAGTTGGTGATCCATTTGGGTAAGTCAAAGCAGATATTTTGAGTTTTTAATTCATTTACTTTTTTTAAATAAGAATTATTCTATAACATTTAAAACTTTTACCGGCCAGGTCCTGATGAGAGACTGTCTAAATTTTCCCAGTTTAAACTTTCATTACCTTTGAGATTAATGAAGAAAATTTGTTTGGTAAATGTATCCTCGTAGGTATCGCAGCATTATGAAATGTCAACTATAACGTTTGTGTCATTGCTTCTGCTGTTTTCTGAGAAGGTCATGTAGGGTTACAAATGCCTGAACTACTATATCATTATTAACTATCTCATGTCATCAAAAGTCAGGCCTGCCATTTGCTGCAGATAATTACAAGCATCTTTGGCTTCCTTTCTCTTAGGCTTTTTCCTCCTCTTTTTTAATCATTTAATATTTGACAGTACTGCTGTCACTTTACTTGCCCTAGATTTATCATTTATCAAGACTTTGATTTCAATTTCTTATATCCATTGGGAGGTCTGTTCTTTCTCATTACAAAGAAGATGGACATCTACTTGCCTAGTCAAGTATCATCAATCTCTAATGTCAAGCCGAATAGAATAGTTCTTGGTCTACAGCTGGTGACCCAAGATTTATGTCATAAATTTAAGGAACATGAGAACAATTAAATCACTATGAGCCTACCACCAAGAATGTTTTTCAAAAGAGAATGGAGTTACATGTGCATGTGTCTGTCAAAAAGAAAGTAATTTATGTCAATTTTCGATATGAGGTGCCACAGATTGTGTATCTTTATTACATTTGATTGTAAATGATATAACTATACATTTAAAAATATATTAGTAGTTTGTTTTAGCCTTTGACATTGTTTCATGTAAACTTGAAGCTTCCTTGAAATTAGCTGCACCTATCTTCTTCTTTATAATAGCCATAGAATAGTAAAATGAAATAAGGATAGTGAAAAATCCTATATAGAAAACGTCCTGTAAGTCTTGTAGGATTTTCTCAAGAAAACTCTGACTCCTACTGCACAAAGCTCATGATTTCTACAGTGAAACTTCCCCTAATCAAATTTCTCAACTTGATGATACTGCAATTCTTACAGCCAGTTAGATGAGCAACCTCAGAGCCACTGACAATGTCCAATAAATAATGAAAGTTCTATTCAAAGTGAGGTCTATGGACTGGTGCTAACCCACAAACTATTACCAAACCATGGTGAGGTAAATACAGACATTGAGTTAGCATTTAAAAACTTTTGTAGCCACTTTAAAAAGTAAATTTTATGTCTACTAAATCTAAATACAAAAATTGGGGCCTTGTGCTTTGTATTATTTTATATTTTATTTTCTACTATAGTCACACATCACTTAACAAAGGGGATACTCTGAGAAATGCATTGGTGGGCAGTCTTGTCGTTGTGTGAACATTACAAAATGTACTTACACAAAATGAGATGGTATTACAGCCTTCAACACACCTAGGGTATGTGGTGTAGCCTATAACTCGTAGTCCAAAAACTTGGCATTTGTAACACAATGGAAAGTATGTTTCTAAACGTAGAAAAGGAACAGTAGTAATAATGATATTATAATCTTACAGAGCTGCCCTATATGTATGATCTCTCCTTGACCAAAATGTCATGTAGCACATGACGGTAGTTCATTTTTATTGCATTTACAAACTATTGTTCTGTGACACTTTACACCCTAAAAAAATAATGTTCTTTCACCGTAGTTAGTTTGAGAAGTACTGCCGTTGACGTTTGTTTTAGCAACTTTCTCATGCCCTTTTATTCCTTTCAGTCTGGTTGCCACCATTCTGCCTAATCCAAGCTCACTGACATGACCACAATTTGGATGCTTCACCTGGGCTTGTACATGAGAACGTTATTAGTTCCTTGATTACCCAGATATTAAAAATACTGCTCAACTTGCCTTTTTACTACAGTGTTCTGCCATTGTTATACTAAAGCCCACAACAAGCCAACCAGTTTGCCCTTCCCTAATTTTTTTTTTTTTTTTTTTTTTGAGACATAGTCTCTCTTTGTTTCCCTGGGTAGGCTGCTGTGGTGTCATAGCTCACAGCAACCTCAAACGCTTGGGCTCAAGTGATCCTCTTGCCTCAGCCTCCCACGTAGCTGAGATTAACAGGCACCTGCCACGACACTCAGCTATTTTTTAGAGATGGGGTTTCCCTCTTGCTCAGGCTGGTCTCAAACTCCTAAGCTCAGGCGATCTACCAGCCTCAGCCTCCCAGAGCCCTAGGATTACAGGTGTGAGCCACTGCGCCCAGCCACCCTTCCCTAATCTTCACAATTCTCACCTTCCTTTGTTCAAACTGCTTCTTTCATCTCTGATGCCCTTTGACCTATCTCTATCATAAGCCTTCCAACTTTTTGAAACTCAGCTCAAACTTCACATTGTCCAAGATGTGTTCCTTAATGACCCCAACCTGAAGTTATATCCCTACTTACCTGCTGAAATGTATCATCTGTGCTGTTTGCATATAGTACCTTACAACATATTTTTTAAAACTGTGTATATCTTTTCCTTTAGATTTTTAGGCTATTCTTCACATTTTCTCTCCATAGCCTTCTTCACAATACTTGATATACTGTACATACTAGTTAAATATTCATTGAAGGAGTATCTGGATTTATTGTCTAAGGTCAACAAAGACAGACAGACCGGGTGTATTTTGAACTGACATTTATCTGTCTGGTAGGTATCTTTTGAACACCTGTCTTGTGGTAGGAATTTCTACATGCTGGATGATTAAAAAACATGGTTTTATACTTTAGTGGGAAGGCCAACAGTAATAAAAAAAAAAATCCTTTTTATTTTGATAAGGCTGTAAAGGAATTAGAAAAAGGAAATAACAGGAAGAGACTTCTTTTTACAGCGTCATATGGGAAAACTTTTCTGTGGAGGTGGTATGTAAGCAGGCATTTGGACAGTGAAGAGAAATAGGAGAAGGGAAGAACATTCTAACTAGAAGGAAGATCAGGAGTGTGTTTAAAGAACTGAAAGGCCAAGTTGTTGGAGCAAAGTAAGTGAGAAAGAAAAGGAGAGAAGGTGTTACAGAGGTAGGGAGAAGCCAGACCATGTAAGGCCTTAAATGGACTGGACATTGTATTTGAAATACAGTGGTAAACCTTTGGAGGATTTGAAGTTAGGAAAACTCACAGATTAACATTATTAAAAAATCACTCTGCCTGCTTGGTTGAATGGATTTTACAGAGTTAAGAGTGCCCCTAGTTGAAGAGAGAAAAGGACAGTCTGGAACATTTGGAAGGAACAGTGCTGGGATGGATGTAGTAGATAAGATGAGGAAAAGTAAAGTAAATCTAACTTCCCAGTTTCTAGTTTTATAACTGACTAGTTGATGGTGCCACTTGAAAACCAGCAGAGAACAGGATTTGAAGAAACAAGAATTGGTTCTAGAAATGTGTTGAGTTTGAGATGTCAGGAAGGTGATTAGATTGCTGCTGGAGCTCAGGAACGGGTGTCCTGGAGATGTGGCTTTTGAAGTCATCAGTATGGGGATGGTATTTAAAGCAAGAGGTGGATAAAGTCACCTTAGGAGAGAAGACTAGGAAGAGAAGAGGACCTAGGAAGCTCTGACCTCTCTCGGTCTGTCTAGAGCTAGAGGAGGAGGAAAAGCCAAGATATGTGGTCACAGAAACCAAGCAAAGAGGCCTTTTCAAAAGGGAAAGAGTGACCAAATGAAGTACTGAGAGTTTGAGGATAAGGTGAGGACAGAAAGTGTACTTGAATTTAAAGGCACCATGTTTGGAGTTCCTCGGTGGTGGCCTTATGGAGGAGTTGGCATGTGAGTTGGGTCTGGATAGGGTTTAACAGGTGGATATTATGGGGTGGGGAAGGAGGAAGGTAGAAGAGGGAATGCCCTGTAAATGAAAAAACTGAGGATCAGAGAGTCTTGATTAGTTATTACTCTGCTCAAAACCTTCAGTGACCTTTCATGGCCCTAAATCTTAAGAGTCTTTCTACTTTTTCCTCTAGCTACCCTTTGTGCCTCTGATGCTAGAACCAAATTATAAAACTCCATTTCATAAAAATTTTGTGGTATACTTCCACCGTATCCTTGCTCATGCTTTTTCCTTTTTTTTGAGACAGAGCCTTGAGCTGTCACCCCTGGATAGAGTGCCGTGGCATCACAGCTCACAGCAACCTCCAATTCCTGGACTCAAGCGAGTCTCCTGCCTCTGCCTCCCAAGTAGCTGGGACTACAGACGCCCGCCACAACGCCCGGCCATTTTTTGGTTGCAGCCATCATTGTTGTTTGGCGGGCCCGGGCTGGATTCGAACCTGCCAGCTCAGGTGTACGTGGCTGGCGCTTTAGCCCGCTGAGCCACAGGCGCCGAGCCAGCTCATGCTTTTTCTTTAAGACAGATTCTTTTTCCTGGTTTCTAATTAGTAGCATGCACTTTTACTAATTATAAAATTAGGACCCAGCTTAGATTTTACTGTTATTTTATTCGGAAGTAAGTGCTGTCTTTTTTCTTTTTAAACTCCTTTGGTAATTAATTTGCCCTCTCTTGGTAACTTATGTATAACCTTGTATTTATATTCAGATTTAAGTAACATTTACTGTACTTCAGTTATTTTTATTTACCACTGGACTACTATTGGTATGTACTAGTTGGAACTGGGGTGATGGGTAATGTGTAATTTTAGTTTGGCCTTGAAGATTTAGAGAATTTGAGTGAATTAAATGGAGAAACTAGGAAAGAAATACCAAATGAAACAAGGCACTGAAGTTCTTTCTTATGTGACAAAAATGTCCCTTGTTTAACTTTAAGCTCCTTTCTACTTAAATAAGACTTATTAAATAAAAGGGAAGATTGTTTAGGATGTTTAATCTTAAATTTATTGTTTTTCTTTAATTTTAAAAAAGTGGTAAAATGCACATAACATAGAATTTTACATTTTAACCAGTTTTCAAATTATAATTGAATGGCAGTAAGGACATTCACATTGTTGTACAGCCATCGCCACTATCCATCTCCAACAATAATAAGTTCTTGAAGAAGATAATTAAAGGTCATGCTACAGTAAGTTCATGTAGTTCTCATCTTTGCCTTTTTATCCATGTTAAAGAAAGGAATGTGGAAATTAATTGCATAAAGAACATGAATGACTCTGAAAAATACTACATCAATAGATCTGACTCAGTCATTGTGAGAGTTGATAGTCTCAAACATTCTATCCCTAACTCTCCCCCAAAGTGAATCAAATTCTTTCTAATGATAGTTCCACTTTGTTATTCCATTCTGTATTTTAATATGCTTTTAACTATATATATTGTTAGAAATGAACACTTAATTTTTATCCCGATGTAGTGTTCCTTTTCCTCAATAACATACACATACAAAAAGTGCCTTTTTTTAAAAACCTGTGCCCTGATGAATGCCATTTGATTGCTTCCATTCCATGTAATGTGTTTAAACAATGCTTGGCACCTAGAAATTGTCCAATGAGTGTTAGCATTATGATCATTAGTAAAGCCACTATGTGTAAATTAATGTATGTAATCTCTTTCCCCTTTTCCACATTTAGATTGTTTCTTCAAGGGCGATCCTACAAAATAGGTTTTTAAGGTCAAAAAAACAAAAGGTGTGGACATCCATGGACCTTTTCTAGTAAAAAGCATTTTGTCAGATTATTGTTTGAAAGGATAGTACTAATTTATACTACTCCAGTGGTTCATGAGATTATCATTTTCACTGTTTCATTGCAAACATTAGTGAATTTCCTGAACTGTTAATATCTAAGTCAAATGTGAAATTAAATTTGCAAACTAATGTTATTATAAAATAAAATTCAAAATAAACCTACCTAATCTTATACTTTTAAATTGGACACCTTTATGTACTTCATCAGTTCCATTAATCAAAACATTTTTAAATCACCTTTTTTGCAATTGCCTTTACAAGGCAACAATTCCAAGTAATAAGCACATTATTAAGACAAATTACTATTTCTGGACATACGTATTTATACACATAAACATATGATTTTAGTTTAGGCTACATGCCTAGAAATAGTAAATTTGCATATGGGCATGTATATATGAGGTCATTTTAAATGAACTTGTGATAAAGATGTAATTTTAAACCAGTTTTTCTTTTTCCTTATCTATTTAAATACCTTACCAAGTAACTAATTCAGTTGTCATTATTCTTAATGTTAAATAGTGAGAATCTGTTGTGAAAAACATTCTTTATAATTGGCATTCATGTTACTTTTTAAAAGCTTACTCCAAATTAATGATTATTCATACTAGTTTTTATTTAATGTGTGTGATTAGGAACAGAATTCCCTGGTGTGTATTTGTTAATCTGAATCTTAACTGCCTCATGGGGTGAAAGCCCTTGATCTTCCTACTTGGTATGCATTGGCCGTTGACAAGTTCTGCTTGTTTGTATGTAGTTTCTCAAACATGCAAATGTTGCTTTACCCAGTAGGGCCTGAAATTTTTATCAAGAGAGAAAAAGGCCTTCTAAAGTTAAATTTCACAGTATCCATGTTTATACACATTTTCTCTCTAGTCTAGTTTAACTAATAATAGAATTATAGTCACAAGATTTATTTCAAAACAGGAGAGGCAACAGGCCATATATACACAAACACACACATATTAATATACACATACTAACTCATACACAGTAACCAACTGAAAAATGTCTGTTAAATAGATGTAAAATCCAAGTAGGATTATATGCTAAAAGAACAATATAGGCTGTGAAAAGTTCTTTACAGTCATACCTTGTTTTATTGCCCTCTACTTTATTATGCCTCACAGATTCTGTGCTTTTTATAAATCAAAAGGTCTGTGGCAACCTTGTGTTACTACAGAACTAGCACACATCACACAGCAAGTTATCTGTGCCATTTTCCCTTGTGTCTCTGTCATGTTTTGGTAATTCTTACAGTATTACAAATATTTTCCTTATCATCATATCTGCTCTAGTGATCTGTGATCAGTAATCTTTGATGTTACTATTGTAATAATTATTTTGGAGTGCCAAGAAAAGAAGTTATGTAAGAAGTTAAACTTAATTGATAAATATTTGTGTTCTGACTGTTGCAACTGGCCGTTGTATTGAAATTAGGCCAATTAATAAACTTAGAATGATCTGGAGGTATTCCAATAAAAGGAAGAATTACAGATCTCACTTCAAATCAAAATCTAAAAATGATTAAGCATAGGGAGAAACAAATGCTTTTGCCTATAGGCTAAAAGATCGGCCTCTTTTACGAATGGCCTCTTTTACGAAATGATTAGCCTAGTTTTGAATGCGAAGAAGAAGTTCTTGAAGAAAATTAAAGGTGCAACACCAGTGAACACACAAATGGTAAGACAGCAGAATGGCCTTAAGCTGATACAGAGAGAGTTTTAGGGTCTGGGTAGAAGATCAAACCAGCCACATCATTCCCTTTTAGCCGAAGCCTAATCCAGAGCAAGGACTTAACTCTCTTTAATTCTGTGAAGGCTGAGGGAGGTTAAAGGAACCTGCAAAAGAAAAAGTTTGAAGCTAGCAGGTTGGTTTGTGAGGTTTACAGAAGAATGTCTTCATTCATAACATGAAAGTGCAGGCTGTAGCCACGAATCCTCACGTAGAAGTTGTAGCAAGTTCTGCAGAAGATCTAGCTAAGACCGTTGATGAAGGGGGCTATACAACAACAGATTTTCAGTGTAGGTGAAACAGCCTTATGTTGGAAGAAAATGTAATCTAGGACTTCTACAGAAAGAAGTTAAGGCCTGGCTTCAAAGCTTCAAAAGACAGGTTGACTCTTGCTAGAGGCTAATGCACCTGGTAACTTAAGTGGAAGCTGGTGCTCATTTACCATTCCCAAAATCCCAGGGCCCTTACAAATTATGCTAAATCTTCTCTGCCTGTATTTTATAAATAGAACAACAAAGCCTGGATAATAGGACAACTATTTATAGCAGTTTGCCAAATATTTTAAGCCCACTGTTGAGACCTATTGCTCAAGAAAAAAAAATTCCTTTTAAAGTATTACTGCTCATTAACAATACACTTAGTCACCCGAGAGTTATGGAGACGTGCAAGAACATTTTTTTGTTTTTATGCATGTTGACATAACATCCATTTTGTGGCCTGAGGATTATGGAGTAATTTTGACTGTCAAGTCATATTATTTGTATTTAAGAAGTACATTTTGTGAGGTTGTAGCTGCCTGCTGTTGATGGTGATTCTTCTGATGGATGTGGACAAAGGAAGTTGAAAGCATTCTGGAAAAGATTCACCCTTCTAAATGCCATTAAGAACATTTATGATTCATGGGAGGAGGTCAAAGTATTAACAGTAACAGTTTGGAAGACGTTGATTCTAACATGGATGACTTTGAGTGGTTTACGACTTCAGTGAAGGTAGTAACTGCAGATGTGGTGGAAATAGCAAGAAGAGTAGAATTAGAAATGGAACCTGAAGATGTGGCTGAATTGCTGCGATCTCATGAAACGTGACGGGCAAGGAGTTGCTGCTTATGCATGAACAAAGAAAGTGGTTTCTTGAGATGGAATCTACTCCTGGGAAAGATGGTATGAACATTTTTGAAATGACATCAAAGTATTCAGAATATTCCATAAACCAAGTTGATAAAACAGTGGCAGAGTATTGACTCCAATCTTAAGGAAGTTGTATGGGTAAAATGCTATCATTTTGTAGCATTGGATGCTGCAGAAATGTCTTTCATGAAAGGAAGAGTCAGTTGATGGCTGCAAACTTGATTATCTTAGTTTAAGGAACATACTTGGGAGGCTTAGGTGTGAGGATGTCATGACCCCAGGAGTTTGAATCTAGCTAGCCCGGGACACAGCAGCAAGACTTCTTCTGAAAAAGAAAAAAAAAATTTACCAGCAACAGCCCTACCCTGACCCGTTAGCAGCCATGGAGGCAAGACTCTCTAGCAGCAAAAAGATTGTGACTAACTCAGGACTCAGGTAATTGTTAACATTTTTAGCAATAAAGTATTTTTGCACTAAGGAATGTACATTATCTTTCTTAGACTTAATACTATTACCCTCTTAACTCTACAGTATAGTGTAAACATAACTGGAAACCAAACAATTAATGTGGCTCATTTGATAGTTACTTTATTGCAGTGGTCTGAAACTGAACCTGCAATATCTCTGAGGTATGACTGTATATTGCTTTATATTTCAAAATAAAAAACAAAGCTTCAGAATACAGCACAAATAAAAAAGTGGGTTTAGTTCCATAATTTAGAACTCTGGAGCAGTAATTTTAAGAATTAAAAGAATTAAGAGACCAAGAATTGTTGCTTAAGTTGCTGAGCTTATATTTCACAGGTATTAACAGAACAAAGAGCATGTAAATGTCCTTTTTTCAGTTGCTGCCAAGGTTGCATTAGGAGTGTTGTAGTTGGAGTTTGACATTGTGAAGGGCATGTGTAGTCTTAATGTATTTTGGTAAAAAGCTCAGGTGAAAGCCTTATGCAGGTGTCTAAAAGAATTTGTAGAAATACTGTACTCTTAACTCCTTGGTTGATTTGAACTCATGAAACACTACAGCTTTACTGTTTTAAAATCAGTGTTGTTTCCTTTAATCCAACCTATTCTTTTCTCATTACAGGGCCACAACGCACAGTGATCTTGTTCTGAGAGCAACAAAGCTGGGAATCCCTTATCGTGTCATTCACAATGCCTCCATAATGAATGCCATAGGTTGCTGTGGTTTACAGGTAAACTTTTTAACAGAATTAAGCAAAAATGTTTTATTTTTCTACAAATTGATAGTAGATTTTATTGTATATCATGAATTAGAAAATATACTATCACTTGATACTAGACTACTTAATGTGTATTAAATTTTTTAATTCTAGATTTTCTTGTAACTTTTCCCCCCTCATTGAAATAAGTCACTTCAGTTTAACTAGAGAATGATCTTAATCTTATATCCAACTTTTACATACATAAAAAGAAAAATATAAGCTAATTAAATTGGTAAAATATTCCCCAAGTCTTTTTACATTCTTCCAAATGATTCACTTAGCATTGTGGAGGTCATGTTTTTCCACACCGTATTGTTTTCTGTGCCATAAAGAGCGCTGTGATGCTACGTTTCTTGAAAGAATCAGTGAAAGAGGGAAAAGCCAGTGGTAGTAGACTTGCAAGCCAGCTTTGCAGTTATCAGTGTATAAAGTTAGTTATTTTTATCTCCACCAATCTTGGTTCTGAGGAGTTTTTGAAAGAGTGTTCCATGTCTGTGTCCAGGTTTTCTTGCAGCCTGCTTACTTCTATATTCTAAGCTTGGTGTTTGTTTTCTGATGTTCACACATGCGTAATCTGTGACAGCTGTGACTGCTGCATGACCAGCTGTGGTTTTAAGATTTCAGTGATTGTTAAGATTCATTTCTAATTCAGATACATTAAAATAGGAAAATAATGTGCATCTTAGAATCTGTGAAATAAAGTATTCCCCAGTGTGTCTTCCTGAAATGCATAATTTAAAAATAGATATTTACAAGAAGATACATGAGCATCAGGTACCAGTTTTATCTGTAGATTTAGAGGGGTCTGTACTTTCTGCCTGAACTGGGAAGAATAGTTCAGTTTAATTGATTTACTGGCCATTTATCTCATAATATTGCCTGTGGTTGTGAGGATTAGCGAAAAAGTATAAATGATTTATCTTTTAATATTCACCACTTGCTCTTAGTTATTATGTTTAACGTGCCATAGAATTTTGCATTTTTTTTCTTTTTTTAAGACAGAGTCTCACTCGGTTGCTCAAGCTAGAGTTTTGTGATGTCAGCCTAGCTCACAGCAACCTCAAATTCCTGAGTTCAACCAATCCTTCTACCTCAGTCTCCCCGGTAGCTGGGACTACAGATGCCCACCAAAAACCCAGCTAATTTTTCCTATTTTTAGTAGAGACGAGGTCTCACTTTGTTTCTCAGGCTGGTCTGGAGCTCCTGAGCTCAAGGGATCCTTAGACCTTGGCCAGTCAGAGGGCCAGGATTATAGGTGTGAGGCACTGTGCCCTGCCTGCAATTTTTTTTTTTTAATTTGGTCTAATATGCATAATCAAAAGAAGTTGCCAATTCAAGTCTTTTTTTACAGCATAAAACCCTTTTGAACACTTCTGTATTGGAGTAAGTTGAATGCTCTTCATAGAATTACAAGATGTTAGTGTTACAAAGAATGCTAAGGATGGCAGAAATGATGCCAAAAAAAACGTTCCCATGATCATCTGCACAGGTAGTATCACAAATAGAGCTAAAACTTGATTCCAAGGTCAGTATTCTTCCCATTAGACCATGTTACCCTGTAAGAATTGATTATTGCTAGAAGGAAAAAAGAGGGGAATAAATCACTTTGTGACAAATAAATATATGTAAACCTTAAGCTAAGGGAACATACATCTTTTTCATATTTCACATAGTTTTATGTCTTGTGAGGAAAATTAGCCCTATCTTCATCCTATTTTGCTCTAAATTGTAGTTTATATTTAAAATTGTTTTGCTTTCTTTTAAAAATAAAAATAAAACACATCCCATGTAAATCTGTTATGTAGACTGGCTAGAAAGAACTAAATCTGGGTGACCCTATCCTTCTGATTCTCCACCCTATAGATTAAGTATAATTTTTCTCATATCTAAAATGTATGTAGGTGTTTGAAAGAGAATCTACTGTGACAATCAGCAGTCTCTAGATAAGCCCCTAAGGTTATATCCATATTTAATATATTATTCTTCAAAAGGTTTAACTTTCTCATCATTGTATGTGAGATTTCTCTAAGGAGCCACCAGCAGTTTCCTCCATCTTAGTTTTATTATCTAATCTGGATGTGAACTGACTTACTAGTGTGAAAAACAGGAAGTACCTTTCTAGGTTCTGTCTTACGTCTTGATGAAATTCCTATAAAAGTATATTTCTGTATCACACCTTATTCATAAACCAAGAGAAAGAGGTAACTATTGATTCATTTTGTATAGTTTCCTGATTTAAAAAGCATTTAAAATAGTTAAATTTATAGCACACTTAAATTTTAAAATAAATGTATAGATATCCTGCATAATGCAAACACTTTTGCTAAGTCCCCTTATAAGAGCTAGCTTTTCTCCCTTTACTGTTTGGTTTAGTATTTATGGAAGAAGCAATGTAGTGGTTCTCAGGTTTTAGTATTCACCAAAATCACCTGGAGGGCTTAGAAGGCAGATTGCTGGGCCTTACCCTCAGAGCAGAGCTGAGATGAGTCTGAGAATTTATATTTCTAACAAATTCTCAGGTGATGCTGAAACTGCTGGTTCAGGTACCACACTTTGAGAACCACAAACCTAGACACAAAAAACTTAGAAAGTGTAAACAACTGTATGATCTTTCTTTTAACATACCAGCATTGGAAGACTAGATTTAAATTTTCAAAATACACTTGCTAAAAGTAGCTTGGCATAGAATGTTAGCAGGTTACATTGCCATGCTCTCTTGCACAATTTTTGAAAAGGAAGTGGGCACCACTTTTGAAAAGCATTCTGTCATCTCTGAAAGAGCTTTCCCATGAGTTCAAAAACAGCCTTTGAATTTAACAGAAGTGCTACTTTAGATACTATGACCAACCTGAGCAGTATATGTTTTCTAACATCTCTGCCTTAGCAGTATGAAATTCCTAACCTAGAAATGGTCACAAACATTTAAGCTGTCATTTTACTAGCCCTTTGTGCTATCCTGTTGCTTTTGTTGTTTCTAAAAACAACAGCATAGAGAGTTCAGAATCAACCATTGAGTATTTTTCATTAACTTTGTAGTTTATTGGCCAACAGAAGATTCTTGTTTATCAGTATTAATGAATGGTAAATAGTCGCTTGACTATCTAATCTGTATGTAGCCAGTTGATATACCATTCTGTTATAAGCATGCCATATATTAAAATTCTTTTCCACAAACTCCATATTCATTATGAAAATTTTCCTTGTAAAATGGCAAGTTCATTAGAGACTTTCAAGTTAGACATCTGTAAGGGCAATAGTGATCTACTCATTTACCAAATACCCTTTACCTATGGTACGTTTGCTTACTAAATACCTTTGGGTACAGTGATAAACTTGACCAGTAAGATCCTGCTTTCAAAGAGCTTCTATTTTAGTAGGAGAGAGAGACAATTTAACAAAAAGATAATTGTCAGATAGTTGGGAATTATAAAAAATTCAAGTAGACTAACATGTTAAAGTGATTAGGTCCCTACTGCGGTGGGGGGGTATCTCTAAGAAAGTAACATTTAAGATTAGATATGAATCAAGAAGGGATTATAGACATGAATCAAGAAGAAATTAGCATATTCCAGTCAGAGGGAATAGTTGGTTCAAAGGCCTAAAGTGAGATTGAGTTTGCCTTATTAAAGGAACCAAAGAAAGGCTTCTTGGACTATAGCAGGCAAGGGAGGAAGTGACCTGAGGTTGGATAGGTGGGGAGAGGCTAGATCACCAGGAGTTTGGATTTTATTCTGAGTGGCATAGATTGCCATTGGAAGGTTCTAGACAATAGAAATATTTAATCTGATAAATTTTAAAAGATAACCTCTAGGTGGTATGTGGAGGTTGAATAACTGCCAGGCCAGATTGGAATTGAGGGCCGGGCATGGTGGCTCACGCCTGTAATCCTAGTACTGTGTGAGGCTGAGGTGGGTGGATTACCTGAGCTCACCAGTTCAAGACCAGCCTGAGCAAGAGCAACACTCTGTCACTTTAAAGTAGCCGGGCATTGTGGTGCACACCTTTAGTTCCAGCTACTTGGGAGTCTGAGGCAAGAGAATCACTTGAGCCTATGAGTTTGAGGTTGCTGTGAGCTATGATGCCACGGCATTCTACCTAGGGAGATAAAGTAAGACTCTGTGTCAAAAAAAAAAAAAAAAGATTGGAATTAAGGAAAATAATTAGGGGGCTTAACTACATACAATCATTTAGAGCAGAGATGATGGTGGCTTGCATTGCATAGAGGAAGTGGAGTGTGAGAAATCAAGGAAGTAGACCTATAAGAGCAGTTTCTAATAAGAGAATTGAGATTTGGAGAGATGTAAAGAGCCATTTCTCCCATACTGATAGTCCTAGGAAAGGAAATGGGTTGGATATGCTAATGGATCCTTTCCCATTGTCTTCACTATGGTTATTATGATCTTTACCCTCAAAGACTTCTCCATGGAGCTAGACTATTACCATTGCTTGACTGGCTTCCTATTTTGGTTGGTTCTATTAACCCCGTGGTTCTCAACCTTCCTAATGCTGCAGTGTATTTTCATTGTTAAAAAGGGGTTGCTGTATTAACCCAAGTTACAGGGTTAATTACAGGTTGAGAACCACTGTATTAATCGATCATTGCCAGGAGAGTTGGCAATGAGTTGTCACTGAGATAACAGTGCCAGTCTTTCTGTGTTTCAGAACCATGATTAATCATAGAATTGATTATGTAGAAGCACTTGATTAGGTGTATCTTACTCCTGGACTTTTGAGGAATGGATATTCCCTTAAGTTTCTACTGTTGTCTCATGAAGAGTTAGTAGTCAGGGCATAACGTGTGTTAAGTGAAAGAAGCCAGACACAAAAACTATGTATGATTCCATTTATGTGAAATGTCCCCAAAAGGCAAATCTATAGGAGAGAAAGTAATTAGTAGCTGCCTAGGGCTGGGCATTAAAGGAATTAACTGTAAATAGATATGGGGGTCCTATTGGTGTCATAAAAATGTTATAACGCTGGGGTATGATGAGGGTTGAGCAGCTTGGTTAAAATCATTGAATGTTGGATGAATGTTATGATATGTAAATTATAACTCAATCAAGTGGTATAGAAAATGAATTATAAGAAATTTGCTAAATGAGCAGGAGAGAAAAAAGTACAGTTAAGGGGAGAATCATGGAAGCACTTTGGGGAAGCTGTGATATTCCAGCAACACACACAAATGCATGCATACGTGCACACATACCACAGAAACCTTGGCTGTTGGGTGTATTAGTTAACACAAAACTTACATGTGTTGGATAAAAATGGGCTGACTATCAGGTAGAGGAAAAATATAATGGAAAAGATTTAGAATTTAGTTACAAAGTAAAAGGTCTTGGTTTTACTTTTTGCCCAGGCAATAACTAAGGAATCATCTAACTTCTCTGAATCTTAAGTTCCCCAACTGTAAAAGTGTATGTGGTAAGGATGGGGAGGGAAGTTGAACAAGATGATTGGTTTTTAAACTTTGCCATGATTTATGAACATACTTCAGGATTTCTGCAGAAGGTGAAGTAAGGACATAACACTGAACAATGGAGATATAAATCACACAGGAGGCCAGGTGTTATCTTTAAGTCGACTGATGTTTTACTTAAGAGTTCATTTGGAAATAAGATTTGGCACTAAAATTTATGAAAGTTACTCCACTAGATAAGCTTTAATATCCTATAGATTAGGAAGCTTAAAAGCTGGCCTGTTTTCCATTATTTGGCAAAGATTACCTTGACCAGGAAACATCAGGTACTCTAATGTTTATGGACTAAATTTTAGGATTTTTCACAATTAAAATATTTGTTATAAACGTGTACTTTATTATCATTTTAAATTCTTGAGTAGCAAATATTTTTAATACTTGTATTCTATGTTTTACATATTTTTTAATGAAGAAAAAATATTTGTCTAGAGCTAAGAAAGTTGGTTGTATATAGGTTTCCTGATTTTAAAAAATTTGCTGAATAAATTGCAAATCAGGGATTCGCAATCTACTACACAGAAGACAGGAAGAGTAAAGTCTTTCTCTGCAGATGCACTTGAGCTTAGTCACATAGGGTGAGAATTGCATTTGTTTTGCATTGTTTCTGCTTTAGAAGAACCATTTTAAAGCATAGTTTTCTTTGATAGTAAATGACTTATTACATTCATAGAAAAATAGAAAAATATGAGTATAAGGAAAAAAATTTAAAGCATTCAATAGTTCTACCACCTAGGGATATCCACAGTTGTGATTTTTATATATTTTCTTTCAGTCTTACTCAACACTTAGTATGTGTACCTTTACTTGACTTTAAAGGCCAAACAAAAACTAGAAATTAGAAATTCTGAAATGCTTCTTTGGGTAGTATTTATTAGTTTTATTAATTATTTGTGTGATATATTCGTTTTTGAAAATTTTGTGACTGAAGTGTGAACACCGATTTGAGACATTTAAAGGACAGATAAATGAGACAGTTCCACGAAACTAGGTAGCAATGATTTCTGGATAAAAACTGTGTTATCAGTTGTGGCTGACTTCAGGGAAAAGGTTGTTTAATTTTCTCATCATTACGAAATGCTTCCACTTTCTCTGGCTATTGCATGAGTGACCTTGAGTATTACCATTTGTTCTTCTGTTTATATAATGCGTTTCTACTTTGCAAAAATACTACTTTCAAAAAGTAACAACTCATTTCCTTCCTTTTTTTCATACCACAACACTCATCATGACAATCAATATTGTTGACCTTGTATAGTTCTTACTGTCAGTTTTCAGAAGCATTGGTTGGTTTCTCTGTTTTCCAGGGACTAATGTAGAAATGATAACACCTAGTCCAGTACAGAGAATACTGAAGTAGGTAACGAGGCTGTCAGAGTTCTATGTTGTTCTGTAAGCTTAGAAAAACTCGTGTAACTCTTTTTTGTTCTTTTAGTCACTTAAGAGCTACTTTTGACCACCTGATAAATCATGGACATATTAAAACATTTTTTCCTTTGTTTTCCATTTCCACTTATTACTGTTTAGATAGCTGCCTTGCCATCATTTCTTTCTACATCATAATTTTCTGTTTAAATTTTTGATCCAATTGTGTCATTCTTCTATACAAACAACTCTGGTAAATCCCCTTCCTATACAGAATGTTCAGTTACTAGTACATGCTTATGTTTTCAATATATGTATAAACTCTTATTGACTCATTTTCACCTCTTCCAGTGCCCTACAGTACAGTGCTGTGCAGGGTAATCAGTATGCAGCACATATTTGCTGAATTGAATTTCTTATTTATTTCCTCCCCCAACTTTATTTCCAACCCCAGAGTTGCACCTTGTCTTTGGAATTGTATGCTTTAAATCGTAATTGTTTAAGTTGATTCACAAATGGATTCTGTCCTCTCTGTGTAAGAATATAAATCTTGTAGCTCTTCTATCCACACAGCCATTCAGCTTGACCTGCGTACCTGGTGTGTGGCTATGTGCATAATCTTCTCAGTGTCAGCAAAAATCAGTGTTAACGTTGATGTTAAGTAGAGCTCATGTGGGAATAAAAACAACAGCAACCAAAAACCCCAACCTCAAGACCAGTATTCTATATAGGAGTCACTTTCGATTATGTGGTTTTGTGGTATGTTTTTGGACAATTCTTCTAGCTCAGCATTTTTTCACCTCACAGATTTAACTGTGATTTGATTTAGAATATATGTAGATATGTTATTTATAGGGCTTAATAGAGTTCTTAAGTTTAATTTTCCAATTTTTATATATATATATATGTATATATATATCACATTTCTTAATATATTTTAACTTAAAACCACAGAAAATATTTGTAATATGAAATAACAAAGACATTAAAAACTAAAGTGGAGTTTTATAAAGCATCTACGTTTCTGAAAGGAAGGAGATATTGGTGGCAGTAAGATGAGTTAGGAGGCTGTTAGGGTCATTCAGGCAGGGGATAGTGAGGCTCCAATCAAGGTGGTAGAGAAAGAAATGAGTAGTCAGCTTCTATGTGAATTATACGGCTAGAATTGACAGGCATTGACATTTGGCAAGATGTCAGAAATTAGAGACACATCTTAGAGGCAAATCAGATATAGTTAGCTATTTCTACGTAATTATTTAATACCATTCTAAACATTGCCCAAGATTTCCCACCTCTTACTTTCTTCATACTATTTCATTTTCCACCATGCTCAACTTCTCCAGTCTGTATCTTATCAATCCTTAAAAAAGTCTGTAATATTTTTGAGCTCATTCTAATAAGAAAAGCAGTTGAATTATAGCAAGACAAAGCATTTTAGAACATTTTCACACATTATCATTACCACATCATCAGGTTCCTGACATTTACTGAGTCTTTATTTTGTGCAAGACATCGCCAGGCACCTGCGTCTTCAGAAGTTGCTGTCAGGAGCTTGCTGAATGGGAGACAAGTTGAACTCAAGATACTGGAGTCTATATCTCTTTTGATATGAGATTGTTGCTACCTAATACTATTTGCCTTTCTTGTGCATCTTTCAGTCAAACTAGATAGTGCCTTATACCTAATGAATGGATGATTTGATTTGTGGTTCTCTTTTTTTTAATTTGTCTTAAATAAATTAAACATAGTCCGGTATCAAGTTAACTGGTTCCTCTATACATTACTATAGGTTAAAATTAAAAAGGCCTCTATTTACATTCTGTTTCTTAGAAACCTTCTATTTTTGTAGTCTTTAAATTTAGATTTGCAACAGTAATGTTTTAGGAAAAAACGACACCAGCACCAAAAGGCCAACATTATAAGACAGTTGAATATGTAGGCTTCTGCAACCTCAGTTCTCGTCATTGTATGATTTTGCTTCAGTTTCTTTTTATAGTTTACTGGTAAGTCCTTGGATTGGGAAACACAAAGAACTGATTCTTCTGTTCTTTGAGGTACTAACCTCTGAGTGGTGAAACTGTTTGCATAATGTTCCAGGATTCATTGAAGAAGTTTGCACCATGGCCACAGAAAGTGGTTAAGGCAAGGTCCTAGAAAGTAGCACATGCATGAGGTTTTCTGTAACTCCCCAAATAAGACAGCTCAAAGACAATTTTTACACTGAATGCTGTAGTTAGTGTTTATTTGTGATAAGCATCTCAATTCTTTTTTTAAATGGTTTATCACTTTCCTTTTTAATGAAGAACTTTGTTATTTACTTCCATGACTATTTCTATCACTTTTACAAATATTTAAGACCTATTTAAAGTATTTATATATGAGTACATATATAATTTTCTTTAACTTTGTTTTCTCTTGAAATTTTTTCATGGATTTACACTAATATTCCAAAGTTTCATCAGAGATGTGAGTAATCCTTTTCAGAATGTAAATAGGTGAACTTATCAGAATTGAATAAGAAGTGTAGTTAAAATTTCAGTAATATTTTTGAGCTCATTCCAATAAGAAAAGCAGTTGAATTATAGCAAGACATGGCATGTTAGAACATTTTCGTATTATTATTATTATAACATTATCTTCATCACATCATCTGGTTCCTAACATTTACTAAGTCTTCACTATGTATAAGGCACCACTAGGCACTCTGCATACTCTGTGGCATTTAATCCTTCAAAACTACATTTTTATGTTTTTACTTATGATGCCCATTTTGCAGGAGGTTTCTCCCCAGGGTCAAGAATATTAGTTGGCTTATTTGTGGTCACCAACTAGTAAGAACCAGTGCCTTGACTTCGGAAACTTAGCCTGCTATGTGAAATATGAATGAGGCCATACAATCTGTGAGGACCAGAGCTGTGCTTTGCTTGCCACTTTAAACCTGTGCCTACCGTAGTAGATGACCTACAACCTTTGTTGGGAATTTGCCACTCAGAGAACAATAACAGAACCCCTCTGTAGGGTCGTGGCTATTGCTAATAACTTGGCAGAGGGTGAATGTATTCTAGGAATGCCACAGTGGAGTTTGAAATACAGTTTCACAGAGAAATCTTGTTAAATGTCATACTGAATACTTGGAATTACATGGGTGTTTGTACGCTGACCTGTGAATTTGTTGCTACTAAATGGCACGGCTTCTGTGGGAGAATACATTTTTACAAAGATTGCAAATGAACTCTGGGAATAAAGCCTATTGGGAGGTAAGTTACAGGCCGTGTCTTACAAGGAACGTAATGAGCCTTCCCTTTAGAACTCAAAGTCGCCATTATGAGTATTGATTGTAGTTTTTGGAACTTTCATTACATACCTTCCTCTGGGGAAGTAGGCGTGAAGGACCCCAGACGCCCCACCTGTTCTGTTTCCTTCCTCGCACCTCTTGCAGCAGCCTCCGAAACTGGTTTGAGAAGCCATAGTCTGCTGGAAGCAGAGGATGACCAGTTCTGCCTCCTGACCAGTTTCTTCATTTTCAAATGAAGAACTCAAGGTTTAGAAGACTTTGGTGACTTCCTGAAGTCACACAGCTATTTTAAAAGGCATACCATTTTTTGTGGCCAAGGACTAGATGTGGTTTTCAGAAACTAGTGCTTTCCAGATCTATTATAATTTTTTTCAAGCACTGTTTAAGTTGAATAGTTAAATCTTTACATAACAACTTTATAATGTTTTATATTTAATCTTTGAAAATAAATGTCCTTTGCACAGTGCCTACATAAGAGCTCATATTAGCATATCATGTAATAGAATAGCTTTTTACATGTGATTTGATCCTCAGAGCCTTAGGGATAGGAAGGACAGTGTTTTTTCACTGTTCCTATTTTAGAGATAAAGACTTAGAGTAATGCCAGACAACTGACAAGTTGGAAAACCAGAATTATAAACTAGATTTGCTCAACCTGAGATTTGGTATTAGAATTACTTAAGTGAACTAGTTCAGCCAGCCTGGATCAGAGAAGCAAGCTTCCTGGTTGTAGTGATGATAAAGTGGTGTGGGTAGGGGAAAAGGAGAAGGTTTGGGAATAGGAGGGAACAAATATAATATTGCTAAATAAGAGAGTATAGGTATGGAGCAATGCCTGGAGGTCATAGCATTTTATTGAGATGGAATGATGGAAAGGAACGTTCTCTCACATCTGGGTTTGAGTATTTCTTTTTGTGTAATTAGCTGTGTAAGCTAGTCACTTTCTAAGGCTTCTGTGGTCTCATCTGTAAAATAAAAACTTACTCTGACTGTTCAGCAGTCTTGTTCTTTTCCTTTCTTTTTTTGGTAGAGACAGAGTCTCACTTTATCACCCTCAGTAGAGTGCTGTGGGCGTCACAGCTCACAGCAACCTCCAACTCCTGGGCTTAGGCCACTCTCTTGCCTCAGCCTCCCGAGTAGCTGGGACTACAGGCGCCCGCCACAATGCCCGGCTATTTTTTTGTTGCAGTTTGGCCAGGGCCGGGTTTGAACCCGCCCACCTCGGTATATGGGGCTGGCGCCCTCCTTACTGAGCCATTGGCGCTGCCTT
>CAUYRH010140415.1:0-22510 GCA_963574655.1 Perodicticus potto
ATGGAGCTGGAACATATTCTTCTTAGCAAAGTATCTCAAGAATGGAAGAAAAAGTATCCAATGTACTCAGCCCTAATATAGAGCTAATTTATAGCTTTCATATGAAGGCTAAAACCCAATTATAGCACAAGAATACAGGAACTCAGTTTTGAATTGGAGGAGCTGTGTGAGACAATGGGCAGGAGCTGGAGCTTGTTGCATTGGAGAGTCTGTGGGACACCCGAGTGGAATGAAAAGTCCTGGAGGCGGTTAGAAGCAGCTCAGTCTCAAGGGAGAACCTCAGGGTGAGGAGCATCTGAGCATTGGGTTTCAGTGAGAGAAAGGAATGCATGGCAAGGTTGGCAGGAAGAAAGTGATGAAAAAGAATACTGTGATTAGCATTTGGTTTTAGAAGAAAGGATGGCAATTCTCATGTGCCTGCCTTCTTAGAACCACTCCTTTGGTTGTTGGGGGCATGCGTAGTGAGTCTCATGTTCAAACGACATTTCCATTCAGCCATCAGGTTTGTTCACTCTTTATCACTGCAACTTCTAAAGAAAATTCTACATTTTTAACTAAAATGTATCAAATCTAATTTAAAATTAAAGGAAAAACTTTATTACCCTTGCCATTGAACTTCACTCAACACCTTCTATCATAATCCCTGCACAGAGTTTAAAAGCCACATCATAAGATGTCTGGTGTTTTTCTCCAAATGCCATTTGTTCATTCATCTTTTTTCCATTTATTTGCCAAGTTTGTCCACTAAATATTTATTAAGCACAGTGACAAGACTCTTAACCTCATAGAATTTACATGATAGTGCAGGGAGATAGAAAATATGGAAATAAATAAAGAAGAAAGTTTCAGCATATCCACCAGAGTCTTGCCACACTCTTACATGATTGCATGAATATGACTTAAAGGAAACAACACACCATTAGTTGAATTTTGACAGGCACACAAGTAGTAAGGAATTTCTAGGCAACTTAAAGTACATCTCTATTGTTAAACTTTCTGTAATCTGTTGACAGTTCCTGGTGACAGTGCCTTTCATATTTTGGTGATGGCTTTTGAACAAACTTCCCCTACCTCTTCCGCTATTAAGTTTCTGCTTCTGGATCTGGAAAGTGAGGAAACAAGGTATCACATAGCAAGACTCCTCAGACACTTCCTCCGTGGTCCGGAGAGAAGCTCCTGGCCGACTGATGGAATCCACATGTGTGTGAACGTGCTTCTGCTCCCCACGAAGGCTCTCCTTGGAGCAGGGAGAGTCCAGAAGGTGGAATGGACTTGATTTGTTCATCTAGCATTTTCTTCCTTAGTGATACCCAGATGAAATCCTGTGAAAACAAAGCTCTCCAAATCAGAGTCAGGTGATCCTGCACTGTGGCCGTCAGGCCAGTCAAAACTACACTTGATGAATGAATAATTCGAGAGTTTCTTTATAAAAGTGATGGGTTTTTAAATGGCCACCATATGGGGGCAAGCAGGTGGCTGGCAAAGGTTTCTGTCCTGCTTTTGCTAGACAGGCTGCCCTCCAGCGTGCTGTCAATGAAGGGCACCGATACAAGTGATTCCTGAAGCCTCGTGCCAGGCTGTGTCTTGACAGAGGACACTCCTGCCTTAGCAAGCGGCAGGTGCTGGACCAGGCTGAGCCCCGAGCTCGCCTGCAGTTATGCTGTCAGCCTCTCACGGCTCTAATGCTTCATGACAACTGCCTACCTGGAGTGTGATAATGGCAGAAAACCTCTGCAAAATTGATGGGGGATTTCACACAGAAGAGTGGCTTCTCATATTATGTGAGGCAGAACATGCTGTTTCTCTATGCCAGCGGGAGACAGAAGGTTAGGGTCAGGACCTGGGCAATGATGTAGATTTGAAAATCCAAATTTGCAGATGACTCGACCTCCTCCCCAGCTCTGCGTGTCACTTACATTTGTTTTCTCTCGAATGCATGAGCTTCAGCTGCTCTTAAAAAATGTTACGAAAGATTATCTTTGAACTGGATTCTACATGACATTAAGTGACATAGAGGGTTGACAAGAAATGCAATGAGTCAATGCTTCTCCTGTGGATCAAATAGGAGAAAACCCCACATGGTCTTTGGTTGCATGTTTGGTGTAAATTACACAGCTGATTGAAGCTTATTCAGAGGTTTGTAGCCAACCAGTTATGCTGTGCTGCTTAACATCCTTCCTCAGCACAGATCAAACCCACCCTTTTATCCTAACCCCCTGTTGTTGTCATTGGCTCATTGAAATTATTAAAACTAAATTAAATTTGCTTATTTTTATTTAGGAATGAAAAAGATACAGCTAACCTAAGAGACCAGGAAGAGCTAAGAGGTAATTAAGAAAGTAAAATATGAAACCCTATTTACCAAAAAAAAAAAAAAATCAAATGAAATATTGTTTGTGGCTCACGTTCATTGCTCTTAACAATAATAAATGTAAGCTTTCATAATTTTTATTCCAAAAATTTTCAACTGCTAGGACTTTTGGCATTTCTGTCATTGTTTAGATGTTGATGATGTTGTGTCTTCCTTTTGTCTTTGCTAGCTGTAGAGCTAGGAAAGAGACAGCAAAATCTGCTTGTGTGTGTACATCTCTGTTGGCCTCTAAAGGAGCCCCTGTGTGGGTGTGCGGGCTGTGCGTACAAAAGGGCACACAGGAGACTGGCCTCTGCTGTGTCTGGTGAGTTCTTGGAAACACGGGAAACTTCAGGCTATTTTCGATATCTAATTAATAGAAACACTTCTTTATACTACCACAAAGTTGAAAATGGATTACAATGAAAACATGCCCTGGGTAAATATTTTAAAGTAAAATTTCCCCCTTCTTTCCTCAGCTTTCCTCTTACAGGAAATTCTTGGGCATTTCAAGACTGTCTATGCCAAAGTCCTTCTTATAGAATCTGCCATGAAATCATTTTCAAATAGGCAGTGGTGAGCCCACTTTGATGGGGAAGATATTTTAAGAAGATAAAAAAAATCAATTTATTTAAATACTGGTTTTGTATTTATCCTATTGCACTTTATTTTATTGAAGAAACACTTTTGTAGTGTTTTTTATGTGCTGGGTACTAGGGTAAGCACTTTTCAGGTATTGACTCCTTTAATCTTCACAAGCTATCTGAGGTAGGTGCTGTCAGCAGCCCTCTCTTGCAGATGAGGAAACAGAGGCAATGGAAGATCAAGTGCCACATTCAGGGGTACGTGACCTCAGTCCCCGCACTGCCTCCATACTCAGTGTTTCAAGGCCAGCCATGATGTATTTCAAAGAGTACATCAAGCTTTGAGGCTAATTTTTCCCATATGAGTTTGGGTGTCTTCCAGGGTGTCTTACTAAACTTCAGAGAAGTTTCAATTTTGTAGTTTTTTTTCCTTAAAAATTGGCAATTGCTCATAAGTGGGTGTTTTAACTTTGAGCATTTTAACTTTTTGAATATAAACTTTTTATTTTCTTTAAGACAAAAGGATTTGTTGTATTCCTTGTCTACCTTCATCCCCTCGGATAATTTTAAAACTGAAATGTGAGAAATGACAGGCTGAATACATGCCCAGGGCTACCAGCTACCTCTGGGTACCCTGAATATACTCAGGTTATGTGAAACTCAACCTTGTCAAGTCTGAGATCCCTAAAGTGAAATGCAGAACCTGGGGTAGTGGTGCTGCCGGTGCAGTGGACCAATGTTTCCAGGGCCACAGGAGGTGGAGAGACATGCCATGATGCTGGAACCTGGGATCCTGCAGCGGCTGGCCAAGGCCCCAGGTCTGGGTGCAGAGGTCCTAGATGGCTGCTGGCACTTCAAAACTGGCCTCCAAGAGAAGGGCCTCTCACCTTTCCTCTCACAGCTGGTCAGCCTAGCAGTGCCTAAGCCCTAGCAGCCTGAGCTGCTTGGTACTAAAAGACCCATTTCAGTCAGGCATGGTGGCTCACACCTGTAATTCTAGCACTGTGGGAGGCCTAGGTGGGAGGATGACTTGACCTCAGGGGTTCAAGACCAGCCTGGGCAAAAATGAGACCTCAAGTCTAATAAAAATAGAAAAACTAGTTTGGCATTGTGGTAGTCTCAGCTACTCAGGAGGCAGAGGCAGGAGGATCTCTTGAACTCAGGAGTGTGAGGTTGCTGTGAGCTAGACTGACACCACGACACTGTAGCCTGGGGCAACAGAATGAGACTGCCTCAGGAGAAAAAAAAATAAAGACCCATTTTACGACATGAACAGACAGGAACAAGCAAAGGAATCTCACTTACTTGAAGAAGAGTGGAGATACTGGGGTGCCGTGTGTGGAGGAAGCTTTAAAGAAAGAAGAAAAAAAGAGAAAGAGAAAAAAAGAAATGCCCCAGGAGAGGCGAGGGAGAAGAGAATTTGAAAAACAAACAAACAAGAAGGAATTGAGAATACTTTATAGGAAATGATAAGAACTATCAAATAATAATTTCCAAATTAAAATCGTTTGCTGGCGAAAGGGAGCCTATACCACTGAAAACAAAATAGTGGTCTACTTGAGCAGATGGAGGAACAATTGCAAAGAAATGAAGTGAAAGAAATGAAAACCAGGAGTGAAAGTGGGATAAGAGAGAAGACGGGTTCAGGAGCTCC
Organism: Perodicticus potto; assembly: GCA_963574655.1. Lineage (NCBI taxonomy): Eukaryota > Metazoa > Chordata > Mammalia > Primates > Lorisidae > Perodicticus > Perodicticus potto. The sequence continues at coordinate 4,589 of CAUYRH010140415.1, forward strand.
AGTCAGCAAATGATAATGGCTGCTGAGGGAGGAAGAGGAAGAAACAGAAATGAAGCAATAAATGGAAATGCACGCACGTGGTGCACATGCCAGCATGCCTGCACGTGTGTGTGAATACATTCCTGAGCTAAAGAAACACTTGCATTTTCAGATCGAAAGGGCTCACCAAATCTCAGGAAGGGTTAAAATGAAAAATGTTCCCAAGCAAACATATAATTCTCTCTTACCTCCCCTGCATCTTTATCTATTTTAGATGGGTATGCTCAAGGAGGAAGATGTTCTTTTTCTGTTTTGCAAAGAGAAAAATATGGTAAATTCCATTGCAAAGCACTTTTTCACAAAGTGGGATTGCACCAATGAACAAGACAGATCTGGTCTTTGCCTTAGAGCTTAGAGTGCAGTGGAGGAGAGCAGTAAGTATTAAAGTGGCATATTATATGCAAAATAATAGAAAAAACCCAGGGAGCTGTGGACACTTACTTGAAGACCACCTAACACAGACAGGAGGGAATATCATCTACGAGATCTGGAGGAGGACTGTGAGTTAGCCAGGAGAAAAAAAGAAAATGTCCCAGGAGAGGCAAGGGAGTACATGTTGGAAGAATAGAAAGAATCTCGCCAGCAAGATTCAGGGTTAGGAGTCGGGAGTGGGAAGACAGAGGGAGATGAAGTAGAGAGTCAAGTTGGGGCAGGATCGATTATTGATTGCATTCTGTGCTTTGGGCACTTTTCTAGGTGCTTTAATCCTCAGGATGATTGTATGATGTAGGCACATCCCCATTTTGCAGATGAAGAAATTGAGGCAAAGAGAAGTTAACTTTCCCAAGGTTGCCCAGTTAGTTAAAGAGTGGTGCCAGGCAGTCTGGCTTCAGAGCCCACATACCCCAGTAATGGTGACAAAAGAAGGATTTTATTTTTTAGTACTGCTTGACCTTAGGAAGCAGTGGTTTCAGACATAAGGGGATAGTCTTGGCTAAGCCACCCTCTCGCAGGCCCACTGCAGTAGCTGACACACAGGCCCGCCCGTCGCATCTGTGGGCTTATCTGAGTGCTCTTAAACCATGGGTAAATGATCCCCAGGCTGTGTTTAGGATAATTAGAAACAAATGGAAAATAGTTCCCCTATATTATCAACAGCATATCAGCAAAACTTGTGTCTTAAAATGTGCATTCAATTTCTAATATTAAAAAACATAGTTAAAGCCATATGTTGGATATTATCACGCATCTTTGTGAAATTAGTAGGGGACCCATTTGAATAACCATTTTGTTTAGATCAAACTTACTGGAGGTTTCATTTTTTAAAAAAGACTTTCCTCTTCTTTTCCTCTGACCCCTCTCCAAATCCAGTATGAAAGAAAAGCTGTGTGTGTTTGTGTGTGTGTGAACGTGTGTGTTTTCATATGTGTGTTTATGCACAAGTGGGTGCCTACAATGGGGACGAATTGTCAAAAATCAGTCTTAAAGTTGGAAGATGATTATGGTAGGAAAATTCGCAATTGTTCAAGAACATAAGTTGCTAGAAAATATTGTGGACTCCCTCTGAAAACTCCTTTCTCCTCTCTTCCTTTCTTTGCAGGGGTCTACAACTTTGGGGCCAGTTGGGGGGAATGCTAGTTTGCTTAGTCTCATCTTCTAGTTGTTCCTTTAAATGCCTAATGACCATATCGTGTAGCTCAAACAGAAAGCCTTTTAAAACCTCTGCCCAGTCAATGCTTGGGAAACTTTAATCATTGTTGTTTTGCTAATTTCCCCACTTGAGGTCATCATATGCAAGTAAACATTAAGTAGACAGAATTTTATGAAATGAACAGCCCTCAAAAGATATGCCTTCAATATTTCATTCTGTTTCTGGAGGATGAAAATCATGAAAGAAGTTCCATTAATACATTTGGGAACACAAAATGTCAAAACAATCATTTTGCACCAACCAGTGAGCCATCAACGTGTTGTATAGACACACACTCACGTTGGGTCCTAATGAATGCTGGGGAGAAAATACATCAATCTAATCAACCAGAAGTTTAGATGGCAGGAGTCCTGTGGATTCTTGAAAATTAACAAAAATCATATTTTGTAATAAATCAGTTGAATTTTCATAGAGAACTGCAAGTAAAGAAGTAGAGGGCTTAGAAAAAAAGGATAAAAGCATATTTCTGATCACTGAAACTGAAAGGGTTTTGTGAAACACAGAGTTTAGTCAAGGTAAGAAAAACAAAAATCAGGAATAAACATGAAATCAGTTGATTTAGTCTGCCTAAAGTAAAATTGAACAACAACAAAATCTCTTGATTGTAGGAGCTGAATCAGCAAATAGAAGAAAAATCCCCCAAAGAATCAACCCTATATTTACAACCCACTTGAGGTTTTTCACTCTGACAGACTAGTCACTAAGTATAGATGGTCCTCCCACTGTTGGTTTGTACAACTTTAAATTTGTCCCTTTCTTTGGTCTGGGCCCCAGGATATATTCTAGGTTCAGACTGTGTCACTTTGTGCTTTTTAATTGATGCTTCATCTATAACAAAGAGGCTAAAATTTTCCATGAGAAGTTTTCCCATGAAAAAACCGGGTGGACAACTCACCCCTTTCCTTAATAGGAGCAAAAATAAAAACAGGCCATTGGGATTAAATGCCTCTTTGTTTGGTAATTACATTTAAGATATCTAGTTAGGTGCATTGAGATGAACAAGTTGTGGTCCTCACCTTCAGGGCAGTGTAGATTCCAGTGAGAAGGTAGGCTAGGCAACTATTTCAGTTCAAGACAAAACAGGATTAGAAAAGGAACTGGGCTAAAAAGATAAAGCATTATTTGTGTTCAAAGAAAGGAGTGAGAGTATTTCCAGTTGAAAGCATCAGGCAAGTGGTATTTCCATTAGACTCTGGGATGGAGGGGAGTTTGAAAGGCAGGGATGGAGCCTGGAAGTTTCCAGGGAAGAGCACAGGTGAAGACATGCAAAGAAGGAAGAAGTTGGGGAGCATTGTCACAGAGTGGAGAGGGTGGCTGAGAAATGGTGGGGTGAGGTGTTGGTTCAGAGTCTCTAATGCCAAGCACAGGTGTTTTAAAAGGCAACCGAGAACTGAGCTGTGCAGAATGCAGTGCTGGAAAAGATGGCAGCTCTGTCTAAGAAGCACGGTTATAACAGCGAGAATGAAATTTCACAAGGAATGCCATCCTTTGCTTATCTTCCAAAGGAAAATTAAAAGGCTCCAATTTATAATCCCAGCTACCTTTCTCCAACGTTGGCTTTTCTTCTCGATTTCTTCATCCTCAAACTTGTTGCACCTCCCATCACCACCTCTCTCTTCAACCCCAGCCCCAGTTGATGTGAATTTCATCCTCTCTCTTCTCCATTCCCTCTCAGGTCTAGGTCTTCTCATGCGGTCTGTGGTAATCTCTCCCTTACATCTCCCCTGTCCTCCTCTGGCCCTCTGTCAATCTTTGCTCATTTTGGGGTGGAAACTGAACCTAGTAGTGTTTTTTTTTATGCTGTGTTATGCTCACAAGTCCAAGGAGCCTGAATGAGGGTAGAGACAATGACAATGGAGAAAAGGATGAACTGAATTGCAGAACAAATGAGATTTAGCAGCAGATATGATGGGAAAGGAGGAGGAGAAGGAATCAAAGGCAGAATTAGGGTTTTAAGATCGAGTGAATGATTCATAGGTGGACAGAAAACTCTGGGAGAGGGAGTTTGAGAGATTATCATGTCAGTCTTGGTTGACATTTTGAGCCTGAAGTGAATTTGAATGAAAACTACTAAGTGTAGACTTTCTTCTTAGTCTGTTTTTTGTTGTGTATAACAAAATACCTGAAACTGGGTAATTTATAAAGAAAAAGAATTTATATTTTGCAATTATGGAGATGTAAGAGTCCAAAGCCAAGGGGTCACATCAGTGAGGGCCGTCTTCCAGGTGAAGAAGCTCTGGGGAGTCCTGAGACGGTGCAAGGCATAGTATTGTAAGGAGGCTGAGTGGACTCGGGCAGGTCTAGCTTCCTTTTCTTATAAAGTCACCAGTCCACCCTCCATGATAACCTATTAATCGATCAACCTACTAATCCATCATCTCATGAATGAACTCATCCATTCAGAAGGGCAGAGCCCTCATCATCCAATCACATTTAAAGGCCCCCCCCCAACACTGCCACAATGGAGATTAAATTTCAAAATGAGTTCTAGAGGGGACCAATATTCAAACCGTAAAATTTTTCAAGGAGGGAGAACATGTTTCTAGTAAAATGCTCAAATAAAAATTTGACAGATAAGTTTCACAAAGAGACTAAGCGTTTAGGATGGGCAAGATTTTAACAGGTGTCATGATGAGTAAAGATACAGCATTGTGAAAAGTCAGACTAAGGCATTCTGACTTTATTCTAGAGGCTAGGAGAACTCATAGAAAGATTTTGAGCAAAGTAGTGACATAACAGACAGATTTGATTTAGATGAGTTTTAAAGGTATAGGTTGAAGGAGGAGAGACTGGAGTTAATGAGAACTACAAGAAGATAATAAACAACATATTATAAAACCCAGGTCAGTAGCAGTGGGGATGGAAAGGGAGAAACGACTATGAGAGATGGTTTACAGAAGGCAGTGTGCCCGTTAAACATGTGGTACAGGACTGAGGGACATCCGATACAAGGCCCTGCTCTGACATTTCATCACCTTGGGCTTTTGGGCAAATATACTCATTTGGTACCATCTGAGCCTCACTTTTCTGACCTAAAAAATGAATATAAATAGCATACCTATCTCTTTTATAAGTGTTTAAAAATCAATCCATTAAATCTGAGCACAATGACATAAAACTCGTTAAGAATGCTTTTTTTTTTTACTAAAAGTACAATCTTTAGCCTTATTAATGTCTGTGAAGAATGGAAGACTCAACAGGAACAAGGGTCTCACTGAATATGAATGAAAGGAAAGGAGTCACTGGGGACAGGTTTTGAACTTGGGGACTGGAAGTGAGAACATTGAAATAGGGGATTCAGAAAGCGGCAGCAAGAATAACAATATTCCATGCTAAGTGAAAGAGGAGGCCCCAGCTTCTGGGCCTGTGCCCTCTGGGCCTGTGTTGAGCATGGCAGCTCTATTAGTCTCTGAAGTGCCTTTGAATCCATTCTTTCCTTTTCTTGGAGGTTAACACATTTGTAGCCAAATAATTGGGCCATTTCCCGCCTGCAGAAGTCTGGGGTTCCTTTATTTGTCTATACCCTTCAGTACAATCTGACAGCGTGTCTGCTGATATGGTTGATTGGATTCAGAAATCACCTGTCTGATCTTTTTGGCAAAGGGCTATTCACCCATACCCTTGGAGTTTTCTTCAGAATATGCGCTCATGTTTTGCAATATGGATAGGCTGAGTATTTTCCAAATCTTCAAATTCTGCTTCTTTTTTACTCTTTCAATTCAATTCATATCTTTCCTCTTACCTTATACTGTAAGCAGCAAAGAGAAACCTGGCTGCTTCTTTTTTTAACACTTTGCTTAGAAATCTCTTCAACTACTGTATTTTGCCCAATATTTTGAAGGAAAAATGAGGATGCACATTACACATGGGTTGTACTAATTCTATATGTAAGAATGTATATGGTTTCATTTATTATTATTTATTATTCTTTTATTTATGCTTATGCATTATAAATCTTAGTTAAAAAAATAAATGCTAAAACTCCTTTGTAATACAAAAGACAAGTGCCTAAATATAAACAAATAAAAGTTTGAATTAAAAAATTAAAACAAAAGTTTTTTTCCTGAAAGTTTGGACTAAAAATGTGAGTGCATGTTATACACATATACTAGAGCACATTATATATGGCAAATTATTGTAAATATCCAGATTCACTGCTTACAAGGTCTACTTTTCACTCAAATGAACACCACGAGACAAGTCCTCTATCATTTTATGACAAAGATCACCTCTCCTTCAGTTTCCAGTAATGTGTTTCTCATTTCTGCCTGAGGCCTCACCCAGAGCACTTTTACCACTCATATTTCCAGCAATATGATCTTCAAGGCAACAAAGGTCTTTTCTATCTTATGTCTCCAATTGTCCCAGCTTTTACCCATTCATTGTCACTCAAAGCCACTTCTGCATGTTTCAGTATTTGTTGAAGCAATGCTCCACTTCCCAATCCTGAACTCTGTGTTAATTTTCCAGGGCGGCTGTAATAACGTGCCACAACTGAGTGGCTTAAACAACAGAAATTTACTGTCTCCTAGTTCTAGAGCCTGGAAGTCTAAAATCCAGACTGGTGGCAGAGGGGATTTTCTCTAAAGGATGTGAGGGAAGCAGATGTTCCAGGGCTCTTGCTGGCCATGTTCTCCCTGTGTCTTTTTCTTTCTATGTTTTCTCTATCCACAAACTTCTTTCTGTGTCCAAAATTCCCTTTTTATAAGGATATCAGTCATATGTGATTAGGCCTTACCCTAATGACCACAGTTTAACTTGATTACCTCTGTGACAGCCCATTCTCCAAATAAGATCACATTCTGAAGTACTAGGGATTAGGATCCGATATCTTTTTTTTTTTGAGGGGTACATTTCAACACATAATAGTGCTCAGGAGGATTTTACAACCAAATTATTCCCCTGTGAATTCTATAAATCAGCCTGTGCTTTCAGATGATTACAGTTTTTGACATGTCTTGTCTGTTTTGATGAGAGCTTTCAAGTCCAGGAGGGAGCAGGCAGAGAGATAACATTATGTCTTTTGTTGATGATAGGAGCTTAACTTGGTGCTGGGGCCAATAAAATGGTAAAACTGATTCATTTTGCAGCCTCACCATATATGGGTCTTTTGGCTCCCACCAAAATGAGCTTCCTTTGATGAACTGCTTTTTCATTTTAGTCTTTTCTCTGCCAGAGTAGAAGCCTCTCCTGCATGAAGTTCTTAATAAGGACATGTAGAATTTTTATCTCTTAATAGATTTTAATCACAAGAGTGCCCAGTGATCTACTTCAGATGCTTTCATATGCAAAAATAATCTTTCCCATGGCTATTCTAGAGTTTTTGTTGGAGACAACCTTATGGAAACTGCAAAATACTCTTCTTGCGGTAGAGTAGCAACTGAGTGCCGTATGATTTTTAAGAAAGCTCTAACCCTTTGTGAAACTCCTTTGTGAAATTCCAATGTAGTTGCACCCTACTAATAATATTAGAATATTAACTTCTAAGGCATCTTTCCTTCATGCCGTCTTATTATATACTCTATGGACTCAAAATACTCAAGTTTTCTGTACTAGCAATTTAGTTGTTTGTTTTTCCTTTATTATACCCTCTTCCTTGTCCCTTTTTCATTTCAAATTTTACCATGAAGTATTTCCTGGTCTGTGCAAACATGAGGCCCTTGATCAGAAATATTCAAATCTATGTGCATACACACAGGAAAGAGCCTGCTTATTATCTATGAAATCTGGATCAGACGCTTCCTGATTGTCTGCAACATTTTGTCAGCCTCTCTGTGAGTCCTGTCATCTGGCGCAGCTCCCTTCCCTCACGGAAGGCCTCCCCAAGCCTGTGTCTGGTTTGTCAGCTCCTATCTTCTGACTGACAGAGCCGGCTCACTCCTCGTTGATCGTCACCCCCTTCCCCATGCCAAGGAAACAGATGGAATGAAAGAAATAGGAATCAATAAGATGAGAAAAGTTTAATTTCCTTGGTCTTCCCACAGTATGTTACCTACATTCCAAAGCCAGAGTTTTTAGAGGGATGAAATATAGCTCCGTTAAAGCAAACGAGAGCTCTATAAGCCTCTTGGTGGCTTTTGAGTTTGCTTTGCCACAGCGCGACTGTTTTCTTCTTTTTACCTTTTTATTTCTTTTATAATTACAATATTTATTCTGAGTATAGTTTCCCCCAACGTTCACTTTGTTTTGATTGCATGTTCGTTATCAAGGATGAGAAATGTGAGAGAGCCAAAAATCTATGTGTGGCTATGCCTAGGTTGTGAAGCACAGGCGTCAAGCCGTCGAAGGTCCAAATCAGGGTTCAAAATCCCATTTACAGGCACTGTGATCTTTAGCAATTTGGTTAATCTCTTTGAGCCTCAATTGTCCCACCTTGAAGAGTGTGATTTTATTGTGTTATTAGCCCATTTTGAGGGGAAGCACATGGAGCATCTTATTACAGAGCCCGATGCTCTGTCAGGCCCCCATGACGGCTGTCATTCTGACCACTTTCCTATGGATTCCTGAAACACAGAGGTAGATGCCGAGGACAAGGACCATTCATGAAAGACTTTTTTAAAAGGTGGTCATGAGATTTGACACCTTTTCAATTGGAACAGATAATACGATTTTTGGCACAAAGAGACTGATAGTAAAGTTTTAGACACAAGCTAAAAGATTTTATAGCTTTTAATGGACTATGGGATTTTATGCCTGGAAATAGTTGTCTATTCGAATTATTCAAATTATAACCGTGTAAGCCCAGTGCTTCTAGGGAGGTGTTAAAAAAAAATCTGAATGTACATAAAACACTAGTCGATTGGTATCATTTTCATTAAATTCTACGCAGAAACATAACTAGGCTTGTTAGAACATGTGGTTCATCAATATTATCTGAAATGATAGAGAGGACAAGAATGAGTTTCTGTCAAAAATAAGCCAAAGCTGGACACAAAAGTGGTAAAGACAGATTTTCATCAGAATATACCATTGCATTAGAGAAGGTCTGAGGGAACTGAGCTCAGCTTTGATTTGTGCAGAGGTGACCGGGCATTTTGAAGGTAGCATGAGGGAGTGCGGGCTCAACAGAGTCACAAAAAGGAAAACTTCTGAAGGGCTTGTCGATATAGACTGGTTACACCAGCTCTGTCTGTAAGCTGTCATTTATGGATGTTAGGATTCCAGAAACCTGGGTCCTCCTTGATGATCACTTTCTAAAGAAGCGGCATTTGGGTCCTGGAGAAAGACGTTCTTGAATCCTAGGAGATAAATACGTATCTTAAAAGGACAGAGGAGAGATTTACAATTTTAAGTCCTTTTGAGTATATGCTTTAGGAAAAGGTGCTGTAGCCAGGTGTCAATCTAAAACAAGTAGTTTGAGTTTTCTTTGAGTTTTCTCAGGCATGTTAGTACGGCAGGCCCAGTTCCTTATGTTGACCAGTTTGTTACAGTCCCTTGAGTGGTCAACTTAGTATTTCTGGGTTATTTCTTCTAAGAAACCTGTTTTAATAATGAGACATAGTAATTTTTGTGAAATTCCTTCAAATATTGTTTCATAAATGAAACTCGCCTCCTGATCAAAGTGCTTTGCAGATTGTAAATGTAATTAACAAAAGAGATCAGCAGAATCTCACCTAATGTGCACACTGTGAGGGTGTATAACACGCCCCCTCAGTGAGGGGCTCTTTTACAACTGGAGCTTTACCCTGGAAGTGAGAACTATATATAATCTAAAATTTGTACCCTCATATTAATTTGAATTTATAAAAAGAAATTAGTTATTTATGTAACTGTATGTAAAGTCATAAAATGTAGATCCACGCTTGCCTTATACTCAGGTTTTCTCTTGGCACATATAGTTTTTGAAGGAAGAGTGCAATTCTAATACTACTATCATGAAACAATTACTATGTATTCCTCAGATACACGATCCTGCATGGAATTACAAATAAAAGAAGACTGGCTATGGTAAAAAGGCACCATCTGTGTGAATTCAGATAGCTAGAAAGTCAGTCTAATAAACTGTCAGGATTTTCTTTCTTTTTTATCTTCTTTTATGTTTTAAAAGTTGCTTCTCTAGTTCGACTCCAAGGCTTTCAGAGTGCTCCAGGGATGGATCAGAATATTACCTGCTCTCTGTGATTTCCTCAGCATCACACATTCTTCACGCTGAGAGCCCTAATTAAAGGAAGCCATCTTCTGTGTATGTAAACAGGGTCACTTGTCTCAATCCCTTGGAAAAGTGTCGTCTCAAAGTTTCCTTTTCTCTCAAGAGCCTCTCAGCCTCGCTCCAACATTCTGCTCTTCGAGTCTTCATTCTTTTGATGCCCTTTGGTCTTTATGTTGTATCTTGTGGCTATACCATGAATAGCTATTCTTTGAACCTTTTCCTTAGTTGCTGATGGCTCAGCTGTGCACAATTTAGGGTTGTGCGAGATATTAAAGGCTGGACGGCATCTTTAGAATGGTTCACAGACCTTGTCATAAGGAACAATAAGCATGTGAGGAGGGAGCTGGGCGTCGGGTACCACAGGAATCTTCACTGGGTGGCAGGTGTTAAGAGGCCTGAGGATGTGGATAAGGATTTTTATTATTATCTTACTAGGCTTTATGTTGGGTGGTTGAGCTTCCATAGAAATGCTCACAATGCTCTTATTGATTGAATCAAGGTTAAATAGACAAATGCATAGTAATGTCCCTGGCCCCTTAGTTAAAGCTCTCTTAGATCCTTTCTAACAACCAGCCTCGTAGAACAATATGATTTCCCTGGGTTTATAATGGTCAATAGCTATTGAATTCATGTAAGAATTTCAATTGGGATATGGTCTGCCAAATATTTACAATATATGCTGAAAAGAAAGATTTAAACATAGCTTTGGATGTTCAAATATGAATGTGTGTGTGTAGATAGAGATATAGAAAAAATTAAAACAGTGTAGTCCCTATTAAAATGGAACAATACAAAGCCACTGATAATGACCCACCCTAGAAGACTTGTCTTGTGTACAAAAAGGCAGGAAAAAGTTTCTTAAAAATCATCAGACTTTGCAAGATGTGAATACTAATGTGTCAATAGATTGTGTGAAGGAAGAAGATGTAAAAACAATTATAAAGGGTAATAATGTGGTGAAATTGAGGTTTTTCTGTTAAAAAAACAGTTTAAAGAGGAGGATATAATAATTAGTAGGCTTTGATAGGCTTGCCATAGTAAAAGTGTCCAGGACATATGTAAATCCACTCATTTTTTTTTATTGTTTTTATTTTTTAGAGACAGGGTCTCACTCTTGCTCAGGCTTGTCTTGAACTCCTGACCTCAGGCAATCCACTTGCCTCAGCCTCCCAGAGGTAAATCCACCCATGTTAAATAAATTTGTTTGCTACTACTGTTTGCTAGGCACCACATGAGGTCTGTAAGAATGCAAAGATGAATCATATATGCAACTTGTCTTAAGAAAGCGGTTGGCTTATTTTATTACAAGCATTTTACAATTTTATATTAAAATGTGAGTTATAAAGTACAAAGGACCATCCATTGCAGCCAAGAGTTTAGTTCAGCAGAGGCAGCCATGGGGTATGGCAGAGCACAGTGAAATGAGTGGGTAAGAGCTGTGGCAAGGAGGCCAACGTTTGGTTCAACTCCATCATATAGGCAATTTACTTAACTTTGCTGTACCTTAGTTTCTTTTATAAGATGGGACAATAATAGTTTTTAGTTAAGGTTTCTATAATGATTAAAAGTTAGTATGAGTGTGAGGATAATGATAGAACCCTAGAGAAGGTGTAATAACACAGGGGAGTGAGCCTGGACTCCTGAAGGATCTTGTGGAGCAAGGCTGCCACATTGACCACAGACTACCTCTCTCTCAACTGTTGGGTGAGAAACATATTTTTATCTTATTTAAACCATACACTTTCCCCAAAGTTAATAAATATTAAATGTGTAGAATGGTATGCTACTACAGGAGAAGACAGTTATCTATAAGCTAAAGAGGGAGGTGTCAGAAGAAACCAATTCTGTTGACACCTTCATCTCAGATTTCTAGTTTCCAGAGTTGTGAGAAAATAAATTTCTCTTTTAAGCCACTCCATCTGTAGTACTTTGTTATGGTTGCCTTAGAAAAGTAACACAGGAGCTTTCTTAAAGTAGGATGATAAAGTAGAAACCAAGTTGAAGATCATCCCTGAGGCTATTTTATAAATTGCTCTGCTACTATCCCCCTAGTTGTACTTGGGCAATTCCAGTGACTTCCTAACTGGTATCCCTTATTCCATTTTTTTTTTAACAATTTCATTGAGTTGAAATTCAACAACCATACATTTTACCCATTTAAAGTATAATTAATGATTTCTGGTATATTCTGACAGTTATGCCCCAATCTACTACAATCAATTGTAGAACATTACCATCACCCTCACCCTCAAATTCCACACCCATGACCAGTCATTCCTCATTTTCACCCATCCTTCTTACTCACCATCCTCCAGTACTAGACAACCACTAATCTACTTTCTATCTCTATTGATATGCCTATTCTAGACAGTTCATATTAATGAAATCATCCAATATGTTGTCTTTTGTGACTGGCCTACTTCTGCACTTAAGTCTCTAACATCTATACTATCCGCCACACACAATGTGATTATTTTTAGGACCTCCATGCTTAAAACCCTTTAATGTATTCTCATGGGACATCTGTAGAATTCTCATAAAGGACCATAGCCTAAAAGGCTTTCACCAATCTCTGTCCACCTCCCTGACCCCATTACTCTTTATGCTCTGCCACACAGAGCTTCTGCTTGTTCCTCCTACACATCAATAACATCCCAGTTATAAGTCCTTTTGCATTAGCCATTTCACCTCCCTGGGATGCTATATTCCAGATCTCTACATGATTTACTCTGACAAAGTTCTCAGCTCAAATTTTACCTCTCTAGAGATGTCTTTCCTGGCTGCTCATCTGAATTAATTTTGCATCCCTTACCTTTACTTTCATCTCCAGTCACAGCCTCTCCATCTCTTTTTATATACAGGTAATGTTTAAGTTTATGAAGAAAGGACTGTGCTTATTCATTAGTCATTTCCTTTGTTCCCTGTCCTGTATCATTCAAACATAATCTCCATGAGAATGAGAACATTGTCAGTCTTGGTCAGGGCTCTATATCTAGTGCCTGAAAAGCAACTAGCACATGTTATGTGTTCAGTCTATACAGTAAAATGCCTATGACATTATGCCCTACAAAAATGGATACAGCATAATTGGAAACTGATTCTCCCCTAGCTCTTGTTCTCAAATAGAAAAGTTTCCCCAAAATATTCCTGTCCAAATTTTTAGGATTATGCTGAGGAAACAGGTGCTAATTGAAATATCCTTGGAATCATTGACATTTCCTAAAAGGCTCTGTAAAAAAGAGACCTAGAATTGTCATCAACAATATTTTAAGTTACAGCGGTTGTGCCAAACTGTAATCAGGTCTAGAACAATTGAATTGAGCAGCTAGATTTTGGACTTTTTAGCCAGCCAGTTGGGCAGATGCACTTGGGTCATTTTATTTGCCTGATAACAGCTACATTTTATGTGAATATCAAGTCAAGGTGGAATTTTTCTTCAGTTACTGAAGAAAAGGACAAATGAATGAATCAGGGTGCAGAGGATCAAACTATTTCCAATTCATCATCTTCTCTAGCTGAGATGGCCACAAGGGAGAACACAATTCTTGAGATATGTCTAGGAGTTAATCTCAAGACATGGACGGAAAAGGTGGGAAAATTAAAAATAAAATAGCTAGAAGTAGAACAAATAGTGACAAGAGAAAGAAACACATGAAATATATGACTGGAGATGGGAAGGGATATTTAAGCTTATGAGTACTACTTCAAATAGCCCTGGGTTTTGTGGTATGATTGTTTGTTTCAAGTCTAAAAAAGTTATAGTTTCAATTAGGTTTCCTATTTTCTAGATTTCTCAGATATTTCAAAACATCTCACTGTAAGTAACCACAGAACATTAATTATAGAATGCATTGTTCCATAATTGTTTTAGTGTTTGGCTTTCAATTATCTTTAAGTGTGGAGCACATTTAAAATTAAATAATTCAGCTCAGTGCCTGTGGCTCAACGAGCTAAGTCACCAGCTACGTACACCTGAGCTGGCAGGTTCGAATCCAGCCTGGGCCCGCCAAACAACAATGACGGCTGCAACCAAAAAAAAAGCATCCGGGCGTTGTGGCTGGCACCTGTAGTCCCAGCTACTTGGGAGGCGGAGGCAGAAGACTCGCTTGAGCCCAGGAATTGGAGGTTGCTGTGAGCTGTGATGCCACCGCACTCTATCCAGGGTGACAGCTTGAGGCTCTGTCTCAAATAAATAAATAAATAAATAAATAAATAAATAAATAAATAATTCACAAAGTCATCTAGAAAATAAGAAAACATGTGATTACCATGATTTATCAGTGAAGCAGAATCCTTACTGTTTCAGGCTAGTATGTCTGTATGAAAAAAGCTTTTTGTAAATAATTCACCTATAGATGATTCATTAGATTGTTGATTTGTGATCTTTCTGGCCTTTGGACAAAGGCATTTATGACTATGAATTTTCCTCTTATTCTACTTTTGTAGCATCCTACAAATTTTGATAACGTATGTCCCTTTTATTATTTAGTTTTAAGAATCTTTTGATTTCCATCTTATTTTCCTCCTTGACTCAGTAATTTTTTATCAGTAGGTTGTTTAATTTCCACATCTTTGTGTAGAGTTGGGTGTTTCTGTTGGAATGGAATTTCAGTTTAATTCCATGGTGGCCTGATAATGTATATGGTATAATTTCTATATTTTTAAGTATGTTGAGGTGTATTTTGTGGCCTCACAAAACATGCCTCAATCTTAGAGAATGTCCTATGAGCTGAAGAGAAGAATGTATATTCAGTAGTTTGGGGGTAGAATGTTCTGTAAGTATTTGTTAGGCTCATTTGTTCCAGAATCCTGTTTAAGTACATTGTTTCTTTGCTTAATTTTTTTCTTTTTTTCTACTTTTTTTTTTTTTTTTTTTTGCATTTTTTTTCTTGGGCCATGTTTTAACCTGCCACCTCTGCTATATGGGGCCAGCACCCTACTCTTTGACCCACAGGCACCACCTACTTTTGCTTGGAGGATCTGTCCTGTTTTGTCAGAGAGATATTGAAGTCTCCAGCTATTACAAGGCTGCTGCTTATCCTTTTGTTTAGATCAAGTAGAATTTGCTTTGTGAATTCAGGCACACTTATGTTAGATGCGTAGATATTTAGTATTGATATGTATTCTGGTTGAATTGTTCCCGTCATCATTGTACAATAATCATCTTGTATTTAATTTTATTAATCTGAAGTCTATGTTATTTGATAAAAGGATGGCTACATCAGCTTTTTTTAGTTTCCACTTGCATGAAATATTTTTTCTATCATTCATCTTGAGAATTGAAAAAGGATGAGAAATCAGTCCCAAACCCAGGAACAGAAAAGAAACAACTAAGGTCAAAGCAGAACTACATCATTATAATTCCAAAAGAATTTTACAGTAAATAAATGAAACAAAAAGTTGGTTCCTTGAAAGATAAACAAAATTGATAAACTTCTCATCGTATTAACCAGCTAAAAATAAGAAAGGACCCTAATAAGTTTAATCAGAAATGAAAAAGTAGATATTATAACTAATACCATGGAAATAGAAAATATAGTTTATGAATTCTAAAAATCTCAATGCTCATAAACTTTAAAATATTGAGGAAATGGGAAGATTCTTAGAAACACACAACTTCCCTAGGCTCAATCAGGAAATTATAGAACTCCTGAACCTACCAATATCAAGTAATGAAATTGAAGCAGCAATAAAGAAATCTTCCAAAACAGGAAAGTTGTGGACCAGATGGTTTCACAGCCAAATTTTACTTAAATGAACTGGTACCTATACTGCAGAAATTATTTAATAAAATCAAGAAAGAAGGAATCATTCCCAATTCATTCTATAAAGTCAATTATCAGCTTGATACCAAAGTTAGAAAAGGAAACAACAACAAGAAAAGGAAAATACAGACCAATATTGCTTATGAATACAGATGCAAACATTTTTCATAAAATCCAAACTACTGTATTCAGATGCACATTGAAAAAATGATCCATCAGGACCAGGTAGGCTTCATCCTCAAGACTCGAGGATGGTTCCACATATGCAAATCCATAAATGTGATTCACCACATGAACAAAAGCAAATCCAAGGACCATATAGTCCTCTCAATAGACATAGAAAAAACATTTGACATAACTTTTAGGATTAAAACTCTTAACAGAATAGGCATAGATGGAACATACCCCCCAAATTATAAAGCCATATAGGTAAAACCCAGAGCCAACGTCATACTGAACAGGGAAAAATTAAGAGCATTCCTGCTTATAACTGGATCCAGACAAGGTTGCCCACTCTACCATTTCTATTCAACATGGTGTTGGAAGTCTTAGCCAGATCAATCAGGCAAGAGAAGGAAATCGGGGGTATTAGAAGGGGGAAAGGAGAGGTTAAAATTTTGCTCTTTGCTGATGATATGATCTTATATCTAGAAAACCCTGAAGCTTCTGCCAAGAGACTCCTGGAGTTGACGAATAAATTCAACATAGTCTCAGGTTACAAAATCAATGCAAACAAATCAGCAGCTTTCATATATGCCCACACAATTTAAGCTAAGAATCAAATCAAAGACTCAATACCTTTCACAATAGTACAAAGAAAACAAAATACCTAGGAATATGTTTAACTAAGGAGGTGAAAGCTCTATAGGGAGTACTACAAAATATTGAGGAAGGAAAATGTGGAAGATGTAAACAAATGGAAAAAAAAAAACATGTTCATGGATTGGCAGAATCAACGTTATTAAAATATCTATACTACCCAAAGTTATCTACTGATTCAATGCAATCCCCATTAAAATTCATCATTTTTTTTGATATCTAGAAAAAATAGTTCTATACTTCTACTTCAATATGGAACCAGAAAAGATCCCATATAGCCAAAACAACTTCAAGCAAAAAGAAAAAATTGGAAAACACCCATTTACCAAACTTCAAGCTATACTACAAGGATATAATAACCAAAACAGCATGATACTGGCTCAAGAACAAAGACATAGACCAATGGATGAGATCAGAGAACTCAGTTGTAAATCCATCATTATATTGCCATCTGATCTTTGATGAAGCAGACAAAACCATACACTGGGGAAAAGAATCTCTATTCTATAAATAGGCTGTGAAAATTGGATAGCCACATGTAGAAGAATGAGACAAGATCCACACCTCTTAGCACTCACAAAAAATAGTTTATGATGGATAACAAACTTAAACCAAAGACATAAAAACTATAGGAATTCCAGAAGAAAATATTAGAAAAATTCTTACAAACATTGAACTGGCAAGGAATTTATGAAGAAGACCCCAAAAGCAATCTCAGCAACAACAAAAATAAATAAATAGGACCTGATCAAATTAAAAAGCTTCTCTGCAGCCAAGGAAACAATCAAAAGAGCAAATAGACAACCCACAGAATGATAGAAAATATTCACATGCTGGGGGAAGGAGCAAGATGGTGGCTGAGTAACAGCTCCCTTGCAACTGGGTATGGTGAGACTGGGGAGAGACTTCAGGCATCTCTGGCTGGCAGGATCTGCCCAGAAACAACCTTTTGGGGACACAGGGAGACAGCATGAGACTTCTGGACCCCTGGAGGAAGGCAAAAGCGGTGGAGATCTGGCAAGTGGTTGTGTGTGTTCGTTGGGTCTAATCCTGCTGGCAGCTGTAGGCACAGCAGCAGTGAGATTGCAAACTGGAAAGGCCTTACCTGTGAGCTATTTGGGTTTTTTCTGGACTTGGCACTCATTTGAACTACCTTGGAGAACTTGGGCAAGAGTGCGGAGGTCTTTGAGTGTTATCTAGGGCCCCAGACTGAGCCATCAAGCTAGACGGAGATACCAATATTTGGTCGTGGGCTCTGTGGAGCCATTGTGGGAGAACTGCCCTGGCAAGCTCCACCCTCAGGGTTGCAGAACAAGCATTGGTCAGGAGCAAGTAATCTAGCGACTGAGCAGCCTAAAGGCAGGGACTGAGACGCCTTGAAGCCTTATCCCTCAGGGGCATAGGGTGAGACTGGTTTTGGCACATTGGGTAAGTGGATAGCCACTTAAGGAGTGATCCCAGCAACAAGTGCCTTCCTGGGAAAGCTTCTGTTTAACCCA
>CAUYRH010140424.1:0-25156 GCA_963574655.1 Perodicticus potto
TTGATTTACAGAAAAGAATACAGAAAACACCAAAGCTCCTGGTAGTGGGAGAGATTTCAAGTAGGGAGAGAGAAGCTCTCTCCGTTCCTCTCCCGGTCTTTCCCCGTCTCCTCCTCTAGGCCTCTAGCCTCAGGGTATATAGAGATGTATGGGTTCCTTGGCCAGGAAACGAATGAATGCAGTCCCTTCCGCAGGGGGGAAGGTGAATGAGTGCATCAATGAATGGACACAGTTCATCCATGGAATTCAGGCCTAGGAAATTCACAAGAAACTCACCTAGGCATAGGAAATGGGGGTTCCACAGTTAGTCCCAAGTGTAAAGTGAAGGCAACACCAAGGCACAAGTGTCTCCTCAGCAGTTGTCCAGCCTTTTTGGCTATTGGAGCCTCTGGTGGGCGTTGTAGGTCCCCCTCCTTGCCTGTCATCCAGCCCACTGGCTCTTCAGCTGGCATATCATATCGTTTTCAAACGACAGAAAGAACATCAAAGATAAAGAAAGGGAGCCGGAAAGAAGCAGGTGGGGGCTGGGGGCTTTATCGAGAGGAGAAAGTGAGAATTACATCCGATTTCTCCTCAAGAATCACGCAAACAAGAAGAGAGCAGAGTGAAATATTTAAAGCCCTGGGGGGAGATCCACCAACATCGATTCTGCGTCCTGGGACATTATTCCTCAAAAGTGAAAGAGAAATAAAAACTTTCTCAAACAAATAAAAATGGAAGGATTTCCCGCCAGTAGACGTGCCTTGCAAGAAATGCTCTTTAGAGAGAAGGAAGATGGCACGGATGAGAAACTTAGATCTGCAGAAAGAAAGGAGGAGCATCCGAGCAGGAATCAGTCAAGGGAAAATGAAATAAAATAAAATAAAAGTCAGCAGGGAGAACAGAGACGAACTTAGCTACTAGTACATGGGGACACAGCCCCTCTCAGAAAAAACAGAACTCGGTACTCTGAGATTCCCCGGGGAAATGGGAAAGCAAAACCACCAAGTACACAACAAAAAATATTTGCTGATTTGAACAGGTTAAAAGGCCGCTCTAGAGATGCACATCGTAAGAAATAAGGCAACAGTACTTCCATATAAGACATTGAAAACCCCCATATAGAAATATTAATAATATACTGAACCGTGTGGGATACTCAAATTATGAAAATTTTAGAAGTGGCAATTTAGAAAACAGGCTTAAATTTAACATGTGGCTGGTATTTTTATTTATAAACAGATATGTCAAGACATCAAGAAGACTCCTGTTAAAGGTTCATCGGAGGAGAATCCTGCAAAGAAGGGTTCTGAACCTCCTTCTAACATAGTCCTGGACTTACCTAGCGGCACCCGGAAACACTCTGGAGAGCAGCCCTCCGGCAAGTGGATGTTACGTTCAGGAGTGGGACAAATGACACTTTGCCCTGCTGCCGCTCTTTCTCCTCCTCCCAGGTAGGAGGGCAATTCCATGAGCAGGCAGCCCGAAGAACCCTGAACTTGCGGAGCTCAGAGCCAAGTGGGAGGAACTCTCTCTCAATGACAGTCACCTCTGTGAACTGGCCAATTAAAATTCAATTTCTGCTCTGCAAGAGGGAAGAGAGAAGGCGACCCTTCCTGACTTGCCCTGAGAAGGACCAGCACCTGGGGCAACGGCACACAGCTCAGGAACGTCAGACTTCTGTTCTGTGGGCAGGAGGACGAGGAAGGCAAGAGAATGCACCAAACTGAAATCAGGAAGGCTCCTAAGGCGACCTTCGCTGCTAAGCCCGTGCCCCACTCCAGATGCAAAGACCCCACTGGGGGCCGGCTGCTTTAAGCTTCCCACAGCTTGGGAGGCACCTGAGGCAGAGGTCCTGCGACAGTGTCTGGAGGTGGCTTCCTAGGCACGCTGTCCTGAGGACACTAAATCAGCAGCACCGGCACCGGCAGGACTCACTGCCAAGGGCAAGTGTCAGCACAGCCGGCCTCGCTCCTCAGTTGAGAATGATCAGAAGTCAGATGCTGAGCGGTTCTTACCGGTCTGTTCATTTTGAGTGACTTTACACAGCACACCACTTCTCACCACGGAGGGACAAATGCTTAATAACTAGATCTGTGTTTATAGTGGGAGGAGGTGAGGAAGGAATGGGAAGTGTGCAGAGGAAAGCGCTGGCTCGGAAAATCTTCCCCTTCTCAGCCAGAACTTTGTCTCCTTTACCAACTAACTCACTGAACTACCCCAGCGCAAGGCTTGACAGATTGCAAGGAGTTTTTTCTGGACTAAGTTAGAGCGTAAGGATGCCTATGGGCAGAGAGAAGTCAGTCCAGCTGGGTGTGGCCCTGTGAGAATGCTAAGCCCTGGGCCACTAAGCCTTCCCTCCGTGTAATATGGCTGTTTGGCTAGTCCCTGCGCACACCTAAGGGGAGGGACTGCTCCCTTTGGCTCTTTCCCTTGTCTTATCGGTAAATGAGAACATCCTTTCTAGCTCTTCTCTCCACGAAGGAGGAGGTGCACATACCTCTGACCACTGGACTTGCACTGGTTCATGAGATGACCCCAGCACCTTCCAAATCCAACATCAGAGCCAAGGCCTCTGTGCTGAGTCGTTAATCAGACCTGCTCAATGCCCTGCACCCACCTCCCGCATCAACACTGTTCAGACTCCTAAGACGACGATGACGGTGCGTCCTGCCAGCTATCTCTCCGTGTGAGAACAAGATGTCACCACCTTGTCCCTTTCCGCAGTTCCAGACAGGATTGAGACCACAGTCAGTGTGAAATAACACCCAATGGCCAAAACCAGAACGATTTCTATAACAAAATAAGTAACAGTAGTGCTGAATAACTGCAGTAACCACAGAATAAAATAAATGTGAAGGGCTCGGTGCCTGTAGCACAGTGGTTACAGCGCCAGCCACATACACCAAGGGTGGCAGGTTTGAAACTGGCCCAGGCCAGCTAAACAACAATGACAAGTGCAACAAAAAATAGTTGGGCATTGTGGCAGGTGCCTGTAGTCCCGGCTACTTGGGAGGCTGAGGCAACAGAATCAGTTAAGCCCTGGAGTTAGAGGTTGCTCTGCGCTGTGACGCCACAGCATTCCACCGAGGGCGACATAGTGAGACTCCATTTAAAAAAAAAAATTAATGAATAAATAAATAAATAAATATGAAGGACTCTGTACTGAAATAAATCAGTAGCTGAATAAATAAATAAATGGGAGAGAAGGAACAACTCTTCCTCACAGAAGAATTAGAGTTAATAAATGTAGAAGGAATGAAGGGGACACAGAATCAAATTTAGAATATTACAGTAATATTGTCACAGTATAAACAGATAGATAAATGTGAAAATCAGTGGAGACAGTATGAGGAGACACAAGGTATTTGCATAGCCTCAGAGTGATCTCCCCAAAGGTATTTTAATTACAAAGACACAAATAGGAAAGTTACAGTAGAAAATCTTGGCAGACTTCGCTGTAACCAAGTGATCAAGGTTAATATCACCCGTAGCCAAATATACAACTTCGTGTAACCTCTGATATGACACGCTAAGAAATGCAACATGACTCCTGTGGTATTCTTGCCAAAAATGCATAACCTCTCAATGTAGACATGAGAAAAATCAGACACACCCAAACAGAAGGCATTCCGCAAAATAACTGTCCAGCACTCATCACAAATGTCAAGGTCAGGTGGCGCCCACAGCTCAGTGGAGGGCGGGCAGGGGGGGGAACCCACCGGCCACACACACTGAGGCTGGAGGGTTCGAACCCGGCCCTGGGTCAGCTAAACAACAATGACAACTGCAACTGAAAAATATCTCGGCGTTGTGGCAGGCGTCGGTAGTCACAGTTACTTGGGAGGCTGAGGCCATAGAATCTCTGAAGCCCAAGAGTTGGAGGTTTCTGTGAGCGGTGACGCCACAGCACTCTACCCAGGGCGACACAGTGAGACTGTCTCAAAAAAAAAAATAAATAAATCAAGGTCATAAAAGCCAAGGAAAGGCTAAGGAAATAACGCAGATTAGAGGGGCCAAAGGACAATTTAACACAATTTAACCCCAGAACAGAAAAGGATATTCATGGGGGGGAAATGGTGAAATCTGAATAAAGTCTGTAAGCTTATGACGTTTTACGGTCTGTAGTTAATAGTATGATACCAGTGCTGACTTCTTAGTTTTGATATTTGTACCATGGTTATCAAAGATGGGAACATTAGAGAAAGCTGGGAGACAGATAGATAGGAATCCCTTCACTAATTTTACAATTTTCTATGAGTCTAAAATAACTTCAAAACAAAAAGTAGAAAACGAAACAAACAGGATTTAGGACCTGAATGCAATTGAATGATAAGATCTCCAGTGCCCTGGATCAGCCCTGCATCAGTAACACTTGGCTTGCAGAGGCCTCTGGGAGAAGGGAAGAGGCAGGAGCTGGTAACACAGGCTGCCAACATCCAGTCACGGGCTCCACGACGATGGACCGCGTGAGCCATGGTGGTTCCCAGAAGGCTACGATGGAGCCAAGACACTCAGATCGCCTAGCAAAGTCACGGCCATTGCACTGTTGTAGCACAACTCGGTCCCCGGTGTGCGGTGACGCGTGCTGGTGTAAACAAAACCACTGACTGCCAGTCGTGTGAAAGTATAACACGCACAATTACGCACAGTACTATGTCATACTCGATGATGATAAAGAACTGTTACTGGTTCATATTTTTACTGTACTGTGCTGTTATCATTATTTTAGTGTACTCCTACTTAGTAAGAAAAAAAGGCTTAAGTACAAAACAGCCTCAGACAGGTCCTTCAGGAGTATTCCAGAACCAAGCACTGTTATCAGAGCTGACCGCTCCAAGCGTGTCACTGCCCCTGGAGGACAAGGAGAAGTGGAAGACAGACGCTGATGATCCCGGCCCTGTGGAGGCTTCAACTAGCACATGTGTTTGTACCTTTATCTTTAACAAAAAAGTGTGTACGACTGTACGTATTTGTTTTAAGCCAAATGTTACCACAAAAAAAATCAAAACGTTTAAATTGAATGATTTAAGGGACCCCGGAATTACTTCCCAAGAACTTTGGAGTTCTTCAGAATCGAGCGTGGCCACTGAGATTATCCGCACGCCCAGCTTCTGTCCGACCTCCCTGTCCAGCCTCTCAGCTGTCCCCGCTCTGTGTCCCTCTTACCTGTGCTTCAGCCGAAGTTTAACCCCTGCTGCCCACGCAGCCTTCCCGTGCTGGGGGCCAGAGGTGAGTGGCTCTGAGCTGACCGTCTCAGAGGTACCAGTCTCAGCACAGCCCGCGTCTGCACACACATCTCTGTCAAAAAGAGAAAGAAGCAGTTGAGCACGAGGGTGTTCACGGGCAGGAGCACAAGTGAATCTAACAACAACAACAACAAAGAAAGCAGCTATGAAAGCAAAGCCTGGCACCAGACCGGAGCCGCAGAGCTGGGTGCAAGGTTCCGAGCCTGCACCCACCCCGGAGAGGAGCTGCGTGCAGGATTCTGAGCCTGCACCCACCCCAGAGAAGAGCTGCGTGCAGGATTCCGAGCCTGCACCCACCCAACTTCTCTGCCCTGAGAGGCACATCCTCTTCCCGAGGGGCTTTTTCCTGCCCTATCTGTGTTGCTCTGAAGCAATAAAGTATATTGCCCAATCTCAGAAAACCCAGACAAAACCCAGATTTTCTCAGCTAGAGGGAGGAAAGAGACATTAATGACTATGAAGATAAACTCCTCTAATTTAGTGTTGGTAAGTGAGCAGAAACCTGGACTCACTGAGGCAAACTATCAAACAAGGGGGTTCTCTGAAACCAAGTCGCTGCTCCCGTCGTCTCAGTTTCCCTCCACGGTGCACGGTCTCCACCGTAACCACCCGTGCTCTCCGTTCAGTGGGGGGCAGCTCGGGAGCACGTGCCAACTTTTGGGCTCAAACTATTTCAGATTATTTAGATTCCACTGCACTGGGAGGCAAGCCTTTTGTGTGTCCTTTTAAATCCACCCTCCCACCCCAAGTCCCTAACCCCATTCCCATAATCCTCTCCCTTCACAATCCCAGGGAGTCAGAGAAAAATTTTAAGCTCTTCATCACCAATGCGTTCTGCCATGGGAACAGCTGTATCTCTCCGCCTTAGAAAGGCTCGCGTCCCGAACGTCCACACACCCTGACTTTACTCTCGGGGACTTTGGATCAGACTGTCCCTACATCAGGCTTTGAGGTCTGTCATCCCCCCTGCTTGCGGGGACCCGTGTCTTGTTCTCAGTGTCTGTCTCTGAGGATCTGTCTAAGCGTCTGCGATGGGGCTGGTGGGCTAATGAGCAGGACTCTGGAGAAGGCAGAAATGAGGGCGGCCCCGTCTGCACAGGCCGTGGTTGGAAGGGACTGGATTACTGAGCAGCTGTTAAGAATAAGCCTCTGCCATCTGGCCTTGTATTTACTGGAACAGAGAACGGAAGTGAAAGAGCTTGCTTTCTGAAGTCCTAAGACAAATAAAAGGATTTCTTTTTATTCTCAGGCCTGGGGGAGGCAGCCAGGAGGCCAACAGGTGTTTCCATTTCTAAGCTAAAGTTTGCATCTTTACCTTGGATGTATCTATGCACCATCATCTGCTTTTGTTCAGTTTTCTTGGTGAATTTAAGATTCCTGGCTTCGAAAATATTCAGTATAATTCTAGACATGAAGTTGAAGACTTAGGTCAGGCCATGTCACTATGAACTGGATGCACTGGGCAAATCTCAGGCTCCTCGCCCATAACATAGTAAATGAAAACAGGTGGCAGTGCGCCTAGCAGAAGGGGGCTCTGAAGCCTGAGTCCTGGCTCTCCCCACCGACCAGCCCTGTGTCTGTGTCCTCTCTGTGCCTCAGATCTCCATGTGTGAGATGGGGGCAGAGGGGCACAGTGACAGAAGGTGGACTAACAGCACCTCACCATCAGGATCTGCATGGAAAGATCTGTGAATACAAACAGCACTCCACGACCACCTGCTGCTGCAGCCGAGCTGACACAGCAGGAGGGCTCTTCCTGCCCAGTCTTCTCCAGACCCTCACACTCTACAGAACCTCACCTTCTCTACCAGGGAAACCAACCAAGATCTCACAGTCTCTACCAGGGAAACCAATGAAGACCTCACGCTCTCTACTGTGGAAACCAACCAAGACCTAAGGGAAACCAACCAACATCTCACGCTCTCTACCAGGGAAACCAACCAAGACCTCACACTCTCTACTGTGGAAACCAACCAAGACCTAAGGGAAACCAACCAAGACCTCACACTCTCTACTGTGGAAACCAACCAAGACCTCACACTCTCTACTGTGGAAACCAACTAAGACCTAAGGGAAACCAACCAAGACCTCACTCTCTCTACCAGGGAAATCCACCAAGACTTCACTCTCTCTACCAGGGAAATCCACCAAGACCTCACGCTCTCTACCAGGGAAATCCACCAAGACCTCACGCTCTCTACTGTGGAAACCAACTAAGACCTAAGGGAAACCAACCAAGACTTCACTCTCTCTACCAGGGAAATCCACCAAGACCTCACGCTCCCTACCAGGGAAATCCACCAAGACCTCACTCTCTCTACCAGGGAAATCCACCAAGACCTCACACTCTCTACTGTGGAAACCAACCAAGACCTCACGCTCTCTACTGTGGAAACCAACCAAGACCTCACGCTCTCTACTGTGGAAACCAACCAACATCTCACGCTCTCTACCAGGGAGACCAACCAAGATCTCATGCTTTCTACCACAGAAACCAACCAAGACCTTATGCTCTCTACCAGGGAGACCAACCAAGATCTCACACTCTCTATCAGGGGAACCAACCAAGACCTCACGCTCTCTACTGTGGAAACCAACCAACATCTCACGCTTTCTACCAGGGAGACCAACCAAGATCTCATGCTTTCTACCACAGAAACCAACCAAGACCTTATGCTCTCTACCAGGGAGACCAACCAAGATCTCACAATCTCTACCAGGGAGACCAACCAAGACCTCACAATCTCTACCAGGGAGACCAACCAAGATCTCACAGTCTCTACCAGGGAGACCAACCAAGATCTCACAATCTCTACCAGGGAGACCAACCAAGATCTCATGCTCTCTACCAGGGAAACCAAGACAGGCCTGAGCCCCTGGCAAAGCTTCTGCAGCATTTAACAACTTCTTCATTTTTTGCTTTAATCAAAGTTTTTGGCTTGGGTGGTGCCTGTGGCTCAGTGAGTAGAGCACCAGCCCCATATACCAGGGGTGATGGGTTCAAACCTAGCCCTGACCAAACTGCAACAACAAAAAAAAATTGTTGGGCGTTGTGGCGGGCGCCTGTAGTCCCAGCTACTCGGGAGGCTGAGGCAAGAGAATTGCCTAAGCCCAAGAGCTGGAGGTTGCTGTGAGCTGTGATGCCATGATACTCTACCAAGGGCGCCAAAGTGAAACTATGTCTCTAAAAAAAAAAGTTTTGGGTTCCATCCTTTCTGCACAATGTCTGAGACTCCAGAAGATGAGTTCCTTCTCTTTTCTTTCCCATGATACCTAGAGACAATGTTGGGGGGGAGGGACAGGTGGTCATAGTGATGGGCTGGCAGGAAGAACAGGTGAAGCATTAGGAGTGTGAGATCATCTCTCATCTCTTTATGGTGTTTCAAAGCACAATTCCTTTCAACCCTAGAAAAGCAAAGACCAGGAACCTAGTACTACCTTCCCAAGCCATGTTGTCCCGCCTCTTGCCACCTCCCGAGAACCAGCTGAGGCTCAAAACTGGGCATGAGAAATCATGACACCTGTTTTGATGGCTGTTGACCACAAGCTTCAGGCTAAGTCACAGCACAGCCTCCCTGCAACCACCCCACTTGCCCTGGACACTGGCTCCAGATGCCAGGCAGAGGTCCAGGCAACTGAGTGGGTGCTGGGAGACACCACAAGAACTAGAAATCAGACATCACTTGAACTAGAGAGTGTAAGGGGAATCGCCACCACCCAGAGCACACGTTTTCTGCCTCAAACTCTCTGTGGAATAATCTAGACAACAAATAAACATTTTTAAACTCGTGTGTTCGAACGAAAACCAATCCCATAGTGAATCTAGGTGGAAGAGAGACCTGTCATCCCAGATAACCTCACACTGGACTTGTCACTTTGCCCTCTTTTCTCCCGCCATATCTGTACAGAGAACATTTTATTGGTGCGTTGACCTCAGGCTGTCTAGAGAATGCACACTCTCCTCCCCACGGGCAGGTCCCCATAGGGGCTACCTCACACAGACCGGACCCGCCCACACCTGCAAGGTGCTTTGGTTTCACCAAGGAATGGCGCCCCAAAGGCACCAGACACTTCCAGTGGGTTATCACAGTTCTTACAAAAGGACGTGTATGGTCTTTATGTCAGGAGTTATTCCTACCACGTCTCTATAAAGGACAGAACTAATGAACTGGGGGTTTTAGTGCGTTTTCCAGACGCACAAACTCAGACAGAGAGAGGCTGTGCATCTTGGGTCAAACATGCAACTGACAACCACCCACTCTCCTCCTTTGGTTGAGCAGTTTCAAAAATGTCCAGTATATATCGCAAGTTCAGTAGGATTTAGAATGATGAACCCAGATTTGGTAGAGAATGGTGATGGTGGGCAGCACGCTGGCCACAGCCGTGCATGTCAGAGTGGAGTTCACACACAGATATGCAGGCCCAGCTGGGTGCCTGGCACAGAGAGTTGCTTGATAAATACTTGTTGAATGAATAAAGTGCAGGCGACCCTTGACTAGCACAGGTTTGAACAATACAGGTCCGCTTTTGCTCAGATTTTTTCTCCAAAGTTACACAGAGTGTGCAGGCCTCCCCTGCCATCTCCTCCTCCTCCTCTTCTGCCTCTGCCACCCGACAGCAAGACCAACCCCCCAGCCTACTCGACATGAAGATGATGAGGATGAGGCCCTCATAATGACCTACTTCTACTTAATAAATAGTACACATATTTTCTCTTCCTTACGATTTTCTTAATCACATTTTCTTTTCTCACCAAGGCAGGTGAATCACTTGAGCTCAGGAGTTCAAGACCAGCCTAAGCAACAGCAAGACCCCCATCTCTAAAAACAGCTGGGCATTGTGGTGGGCACCTGTGGTCCCAGCTACTTGGGAGGCTGAGGCAAGAGGATTGCTTGAACCTAGGAATTCTGGGCTATTGTAAGCTATGATGCCACAGAGCTATACCCAGGGTGACAAAGCAAGACTCTGTCCCCCCCAAAAAAGTTTTTTTTTCTTTTCTCTAGCTTAATTTATTGTAAGAACACAATATATAACACACACAACATACAAAATATGTCTTAGCTGACCACGTCATCAATAAGGTTTCCAGTCAATAGGCTATTAATAGGTAAATTCTAGGGGAGTCAGAAGTTAGATGTGGATTTTCTGACTGCGTGGGGAGCCAGCAGCCCTCACTCACATTGTTCAAGAGTCAACTACACTGCTTATGTTCAACAAATCTATAACCTTTTTTCCCCCTCCTATTTCCTTTTAATCGATAAGTTAACTTGTTAGCAAAACTAAATGAGGTATTTGTGAGGTGATGGTTATGTTAATCAGTTTGATGTAAGCATTCCACATTGTATATCAAATTAGCACACTGTACCCCACAAATGTACAGCTATGATTTGATTAAAAAAAAGAAAAGAAATAAACGAGATATTTCTTGTTGCTGTTTTTCACTGTTCTCCAACTCAGTACCACAATTTGGAATGATCAACTAGGAATAAAAGCTGACCCAAGAAGGGCTAACGGGGGCTAAGAGAGTTAGTCTAAGAGAGATAATGAAGCCGGGCGCAGTAGCTCATGCCTGTAATCCCAACACTGTGGGAGGCTGAGGCAGGAGGATTGCTTGAGTTCAGGACTTTGAGGCCTGTCTGAGCAAGAGTGAGACCCCAACTCATGAAAAAAATGGACAAACACAGCCGGGTACAGCGGTGAGTGCCTGTAATCCCAGTGGCTTCGGAGGCGGAGGCAGAGGCAGCGGGAAGCCCACAGCCCGAGTCTGAGGTTGCAGTGAGCTACGACGCCACTGCACTCTGCTCAGGGCATAGGATAGAACTCTGCCTCGACAAAAAAAAACATGGGAAAAAAAAAAAGTTAGTGAAGTGTCATCCTTCTTCCCCCAGATAGTTAAGAAACAAGAAAGCCAGGACAGGACAGGCCGGGAGTGATGGCTCATGCCTGTAATCCCAACACTTGGGAGGCCGAGGCAGCTGGATTGCCTGAGCTCACAGGTTGGAGGCTAGCTATGCCTGAGTGAGACCTTGTCTCTAAAAACAGCTAGGTGTTGGGCAGGTGCCTATAGTCCCGGGAGGCTGAGGCAAGAGGATTACTTGAACCCAAGAGTTTGAGGTTGCTGTGAGCTAATGAGGCCATGGTACTCTACCAAGGGTAACCAAGTGAAACGCTGTCTCAAAAAAAAAAAAAAGAAAAGAAAAGAAAAGGAAAAGAAAGCCACGACAACCACCCATATATTTCTACTTCCTATGGTGAGTACCTTTGTATTTTTTCTCTCTTACCACCTGATATTCGGAACTCCTGAATACATATTGGCTGCTTTACTATTTGGTATTTTAATGGAGTCCACTGACTGCTTTCTGTCTGAACAGAGTTCTAGCCAATACAAGAAGAAAAAGCTCCCCATCATTCTGTTCCTTGGGGCTCTCTTGAACACTGTAAAAATCAGGGGGCCAGGCTGGGGAAGCCGGAGGAGGAGATGAAGGAGGTGAGCCTGTGGACGTGGACTCCCCAGGCCCCTCCACTTCCTGGTTTCTGCTGGGTTTAAATTTTTCTGTTTTGTCCTTTTCAGTGGACAGCGGGGTGGAGGAACCCCAGGGGCGTGCTCGGTTTTGCCAATTAGACTCAGCCATTTCATCCTTTTCTGCTGGGTTTCAACCAGCAGGGCACAGCTTTCTTGCTGCCCCCTCTCCTGCCACTGCCATCCCCCCCAATCCAGAGTCTACCTGGCAGCCAGTACAACCTTTTAGAAAATGTAAACGGAATGTCATTCCCTAATTAAATCCTGCCCTCTGGACTGTGGATGAAATCCAAGTTCCTGGCCTTGACCTGCCTCGAGTGACAGTGGTGCAGCAACTCCTGCCCGTCCCCAACCTCCCTGCCCCTGTCCCTAACCTCCTGCCCTTCCCCAGGGCCCCCAACCTGCCCAGCTCTCTGCTTTCTCACACGCTCTTCTCTCTGCCAGGAATATTCATTTTCCCAGTGCCTGACTCAGTCTTCCTGTCCCGGGTAGAACGTCACCTTGTCTTGTCTAATGCAAATGTCCTTTCTTGGTACCTGGTCTTCCCCCTCCTCGCACTGTCCCTGTGCGTCATTGGTCACCTGAGCTCCGCTGCCTCATCTTCGAGGAGGGCTCAGTCAGGTAAGGTCCACATCTGACTTTTCTTTTTTTGTATGTGCGACAAAGTCTCACTCTGTTCCCTTGATAGAGTGCCATAGCGTCACAGCTCACAGCAACCTCAAACTCTCAGGTTTGAGGGATCCTCCTGCCTCAGCCTCCTGAGTACCTGGTACTGCAGGCACCCGCCATGATGCCCAGCTAATTTTTCTATTTTTAGTAGACACAGGGTCTCGCTCTTGCTCAGGCTGGTGTCCAAATCCTGAGCTCAAGGGATCCTCCTGCCCTGACCTCCCAGGATGCCGGGATGACAGGGGTGAGCCACCTCGCCTGGTCACATCTGGTTTTTCTTCAGCACTGCCTGTTGAAACTGTCTACACTTAAGGGCCCAGCACAGTGTGGGGTTGTGGAGAGCACACAGGACATGTTTGCTGGAGAATCAAGGAGCCTGTAAAGGCAGTAACTGTACAAGAGCACCCAGAACAGAGCTCTGCGTCCTTAAAGGCATTACCACACTCACAGTACACGGCTGGGGTTGTGGGCTCTTGTCTTCTAGGCACTCTTAAGGGTCTGAGTGAGTCCATGCCTTCATGAAAATGGAATTCAGCCCTAACTTTCGGTCAAGCTCATCAGCGGCAGGCTTTCTCAGGACGGGCAGGACCAGTGTTGGGAGACCGCCCAGCCCGCTGGCAAACAGCTGGCCCAGCTCTGCTGTCGTGTTCCCTCCTGGCTGGAAGCGATCAGAATGCTTCTAGTGATTAAGTGACAAGGGTACATTTCACAGGGCTAAGTTTGTCCTCTGAAGCCTCTGGAGAAGTTCCTTTGGATCTATGCTGTATGTGTGTATATTTCTTTTCATGACAATTTACCTTATTAAAACCCAAGCCCTTGGTTTTCTGAGTTGTTTTTCCTTTCGATTTAGCTCCGTGTCCTTCTTGCACGGAGCTGGCCTTATTAGCACATCTCTACCCTGTCATCCTCTTTCCCAGGCCTTCTTCAGTGTCTGGATGAAGATTTTAAGAACTGATATCTTTGGATACAGATGTCTGCTCTCAGCCAAAAATAGGTGCTCTTCATTTTCTGGTGACTGCCCACTTAGCAAAGGCTTCACAGACATTCTTAGTGAATGGCCTTCCTTTAAAGGCCCTTTGTTCCTGTTCCTGACCTTTTGTTACCTAGGCATTTAAGACTTCACCTTCTGGGTCACTGTCCCTTTAATGCTCTCTTTTTTTCCTTTTTGAATCATTAGTTATCATCTAGGAAACTCCCTCTTCACCCCCTCAGGCCAGTAGCCTATCTAGCACTTTTGTCAGAGGCATGCAATCTACTTGTACATAACGTGTCTTTGTCTTTCTGCTCCCCCACCCCAGTCTAACAGCTTAGGTTATTATAGAAGGGCCACATGCAACCCTTCAGCTATGCAGGTCTCAAACCCATGGGCATGGGGACTCACACCTCTAATCCTAGCAGTTTGGCAGGACAAGGCAGGAGGATCACTTGAGACCAGCTTGGGTGAAACCCCATCTCCATAAAAAGCTGAGAAATTAACCAGGCAGAGTGGCACATGCTTTTTGTTTCAGCTACCTGGGAGGGTGAGGCAGGATTACTTGAGCCTAAGAGTTTGGGGTTGCTGTGAGCTATGATGACGTCGCTGCACTCGGCTGAGGTGAAAGAGCAAAACCCTGTCTCAAAAAACAAAAACAATACTCCCAGGTCCATGGGCACCTACTGCTCTGGCTTTTTCTCACTTGATTTCCCTGGAAACTTCCCAGACACATCCAGGAGTACTGTGTATGCCAATGGCACTCAGCACACTTCTGGTTCTTCCTGAAACAATAAGCTTAACTATCTCTAGGTCTTAGCTGGTGACCTCTGTGTCAACCTTGCACAAAGACGGGGAAAGAGCAGATAGAGGGAACAGCCAA
The DNA here is from genome assembly GCA_963574655.1 of Perodicticus potto. NCBI lineage: Eukaryota > Metazoa > Chordata > Mammalia > Primates > Lorisidae > Perodicticus > Perodicticus potto. The sequence continues at coordinate 14,271 of CAUYRH010140424.1, forward strand.
ATGACTAGGCAAATCTTCAACGTACCTGAAAAATAATAATCTGCTTCAGGTTTACTCGTGACTTCACCTCCACGCCCAACCCCTTGACACAGCTGGCCCAGGGTGCGTGCATAAGGAGACCAAGGGCACTCACAAGGGCACAGCAGTGTGTTCCTAGCTACAAACGCCCAGAGCCAAGATCTTAAAACTGCTCTGCTAAGTGGCAGGTTGTAAAATGTACACAGACAATGTGGATTATGGAGCCAGCTGCTTGGGTTCCTGTACTGGCTCTGCCACCTAGTAGGTGTTTGACCTTGAACAGTTCACTAACCCTCTTGTGCCTCAGTTTGCCCCTCTATAAACAGGACTAACAGTGGAAACTTCATCAAAGGGCAGTCATGAGGCCTGAATGAATGGATATATGTTTAATAGAACAGTGCCTGGCAACAAATGTTAATTTCTTACTAATTGAACGGAAACTTACATTTACTGGGCATGGCTGTACCAGATACCGTATTTAAAAACAGTAATTCAGACTGGGTGTGGTGGCTCATGCCTATAATCCCACAGCAACCCCAAACTCTTGGGCTCAAGTAATCCTGCCTCACCCTCCCAGGTAGCTGAAACAAAAAGCATGTGCCACTCTGCCTGGAAGATGGAGGCAGGTGGATTGCCAGAACTCAGGAGTTTGAGACCAACCTGAGGAGATGTGAAACACCGTCTCTAAAAAACAGCCAGGTATTGTGGTGGGGACCTGTAGTCTCACTTACTTGGGAGGCTAAGGCAAGAGGATCTCTTGAGTCCAAGATTTTGAGGTTGCTGTGACCTATGATGTCATAGGCCTCTAACCAGGGCGACAAAATGAGACTCTATTGGTGGGGTGTGATGGCTCATGCCTGTAATTCTAACACTCCGGGAGGCCAAGAATTGCCTGGGCTCATGAGTTCAAGACCAGCCTAAGCCAGAGCGAGACCCCATCTCTAAAAATAGCCAGGTGTTGTGGTGGGCGCCTGTAGTCCTAGCTACTCGGGAGGCTGAGGCAAGAGAATTGTTTAAGCCCAAGAGTTGGAGGTTGCTGTGAGCTGTGACACCATGACACTCTACCAAGGGTGACAAAGTAAAACTCTGTCTCAAAAAAAGAAAAAGAAAGAAAATGAGACTCTGTCTCAAAAAAAATGTCTATTAAAAATAAAAACAGTAAGGCTCATAATTTACTACGAGCTCATAGCTCAGTGGCTAGGGCGCCAGCCACATACACCTGAGTTGGCGGGTATGAACCCGGCCCAGGCTTGCCAAACAACAATGACAGCTACAACAAAAAAATAGCCAGGTATGGTGGCGGACGCCTGTAGTCCCAGTTACTTGGGAGGCTGATCCAAGAGTATTGCTTTATAAGCCCAGGATTTTGATGTTGCTGTGAGCTATGACGCTGCAGCACTCTACTGAGGGCAATAAAATGAGATTCCATCTCAAAAAAATAAAAACAGTAATTCAGTTAGTCTTTCATGCAATTATGATCTTCATTTTACAGAAAGAAAAATTACGAAGTAGTAAGAGGTGCCCCGCCTCCTCCAGCACACACCTCCCAAGTTCCTCCTCCGGCCAGTGGGCTTGGACAACTTCTCTTAGGCACTTAGCCACCTTCCAGACCACACACACGCCCATCATTTTCCCTACATTGTCCTTCTGCTATTATAAGGGATAGAAAGATAATTGTGAAAACAAAGACCAGAAAGTATCCTATTGAATGATAGGATTATGGGTGAGATTTTTCTTCTTTTTCAGTATCTTACAAATTATTTACAATTAACATTTATTGTTTTGGCTCGGTGCCTATGGCTCAATGGGCTAAGGCACCAGCCACGTACACCTGAGCTGGCGAGTTCGAATCCAGCCTGGGCCCGCCAAACAACAATGACGGCTACAACCAAAAAATGGACGGGCGTTGTGGTGGGCGCCTGTAGTCCCACCTACTTGGGAGGCGGAGGCAGGAGACTCACTTGAGCCCAGGAATTGGAGGTTGCTGTGAGCTGTGATGCCACAGCACTCTATCCAGGGTGACAGCTTGAGGCTCTGTCTCAAAAAAAAAGAAAAAAAATTTATTGTTTTAATGATCAGAGAAAAAGTAAATTAGCCTTGTTTTTTTCCCTAACTAGATTGAGTCTAGGAGTCAAATTTCTCTATATTTTTAAGGATAAAAATCTTTTCTAGGAAATGGAAGTGGTTGCACCTATCCCGTCAGCACACATGGTGACGGGAAGGCGGCATACGGCTGACGTCCTGGCTGGAGGGAGAAGGTTTCTGGGAAACCAGGATCAGCAGAGGGAGCTGAATACCTCCTGAGAAAATTCAGTCTAGGCCTTTCTTTCCCTATCCTCTCTGTCTCATTAGCCGACGGTAACAGGCTAGTGTCCCCAAGCAACCATGCAAATCTCTGAAGGGACCCATAGTTTCTTACTTTACCATCAGATATCTCAGCTTGTAAAGCTCTTTCTCACACGTTGTTCTGAAGGGCAAGTAAAGCAAGTATTATTTATCCTCATTTAACAGATGTAGAAACAGCGTCCTAGAGAGACAGTTACTGGCCTGAGGTCAGGCCTTCAAAGCTGGCACGCTAGGCACATTAGGGTCCCTAATAGTTACACTCTCTTGTTTTGTACTGTCTTTGGCTTTTACAATCCTAAAAGTCCACTGACACAGGTGGCAAACATTTAATACCAAAAGTTTCTTTAGGCTCGGGGCCTGTGGCTCAAGCAGTTAAGGCGCCAGCCACATACACCTGAGCTGGCGGGTTGAAATCCAGCCTGGGTTGCCAAACAACAATGACGGCTGAAACCAAAAAATAGCCGGGCGTCATGGCGGGCACCTGTAGTCCCAGCTACTTGTGAGGCAGAGGCAGAAGTATCGCTTGAGCCTAGGAGTTTGAGGGTGCTGTGAGCTGTGATGCCATGGTACTCCACCAGGGAGACAGCTTGAGGTTCTGTCTCAGAAAAAAAAAAAGTTTCTTTAAAGAGAAATTTAAAGTAGAAAGTTATTGAAATTCAGAGGGACCCCTCTCTCTGGGGCCCAATTGTCCCTAGATCTAGAGAACTGATGGGCCCACACCAGTGATACCCAGACTGCATTCCCACCCTTCAAAGAACTTTCTGGGGCGGCGCCCGTGGCTCAGCAAGTAGGGCGCCGGCCCCATATACCGAAGGTGGTGGGTTCAAACTCAGCCTCAACTGAACTGCAAAACAGAAAAATAGCCGGGCATTGTGGCAGTCACCTGTAGTCCTAGCTACTCGGCAGGCTGAGGCAAGATAATCACCTAAGCCCAGGAGTTGAAGGTTGCTGTGAGCTGTGTGACGCCATGGCACTCTACTGAGGGCTATAAAGTGAGATTCTGTCTCTACAAAAAAAAGAACTTTCTAACACTGGTTGCATTGCTGAAATGACGCAGAGCATATTAAGATAGATGTTACATGCTGAGATCCAGAGAATGGCCACTTCTATACCCAGCCCAGTCATCCACTCATTCAATCAACAGTCATCAGGGCTCAACTGTGGGCCACGCACTGGATTAGGTATTGGACTTATAATAGTGGCAAAACCAGACAAGATCCCTCCCTCTGTGAAATTATAAATTAATGGGAATACAGCCAAATTGTTGGATTAAATATATACTTACAAACCATGGTAAGCGTGGGCAAAGAGACTCTAGGAGACCAGGAGAGCAGGCAGCTGGCCGCCTTCTGCTTTCTCTCTCTCTCTCACACAGTACACATGCTAGCTTTCTCTCAGTCCTATGCCTCGGGGAGCGCAGGTATCAAAGCAGCAGTCCCCAAAGTTACAATTATTTCTGGAAGGCTCTGAGTCAGGCTGGATACTAAGCTATTACCTGCACAGCCTCTTACAATCTTCACAACCAATCTCAAAGACAACCACCTTTATGTTATTACAACCCTACTTTACAGATGAGGAAACCGAGACTCAGTGAAGTTGTCCAAGCTCAGGTGAAAAATGAATTTGAATCCAGCCGTGGCTCATGACAAAGACTGCGCTCTTAACCAGGATGCAATAGTCTTGATGTTATTTGGGTTTCTCTCTCCTTCCTTGGCCCAGCATGGTTCTCCTCCCAGAGATGGTGCCCAGTGAGTATGTGTGTGATAAGTATACTCGGAGTGGACATCAGAGCCTCCTGGTGGGCTCCCTTTCACTGGCTCCTGTCATCCCCATGGAGATGGCTGTCTTCCCAGGGTGGAGCTCTGTTGCTGACATTCTGCCTGAACCACATCAGTGTGCTGTTGGTCTGCTGGGACAGGGAGGTACGGTTGAAGGGGATGTAACTCCACCAGTGCCCAGACCCTCAGCGGAGACCACAAAGGGCTAGCATTCTGCACCCCAGGATTCTTACAGAGGGGAAGGTAGGGACCAAATACAGCACATCCCAGTCCAAATTCCTCTGACGCGCCTATCCTAGACCATGCTATGCGGTGCAGAATCCACTCCTAAAAGCACTCAGGAAAGGATCTACTTGTGGTTAGGAGCAAGAAAGAAGAAATGAGCAGCAACATAGAAAAAAACAGGAAAAGATTACATTCATTAGCCCAATGTTTAAAAAAAAAAAAGAAAAACAGGAAAAGAGATTTGGTAATCCATCCTTATTTCCAGAAAGCATTAGAAAAAAGGCTGGTGCATGGTTAAGACGAAGCCCCCAAGCGTCCATATTTATACACACACTATTTTAACGGGAAACAGGACTGGCCCTGCAGCCAGGACTCCGGCACCAGGCCCTCTCTGCATGGCTGTGGGCAACTCGCTGGAATATTCTTGTATATAAAATGAGAAGGCTGGCACCGATGAGCTTACAGGTCCCTTTTATCTTTAATGGTCAGTGAACCAAGGTTGAACAAAAGGCACAAATGACAATTCCCGAGTGAGCAGACATAACCTGAGTGCCTCCATCAAAAAGCGCCGGCACTTCTGCATAAGGCTCTGCAGCAGAATCTGCGTGGAAGGAAAGGTTCTGACTTCCAGGCTTGCTGACAAGACACCACCTGGAGCCAGACCCACCTGAGCTGCAGTCCAGGCTCCGTCCCTTCCTGGCCACTATTCTTTCTGAGCCTCAGGACCTCATCTGCAACAGGGGACCGAGTTTCACCTGCCTTGCAGCATAACAACAACTACAAGAGAAGCTATTATCATTCAATTGCCACGGTCTAACTGAAAGAGGTGTGGGAAGTCACCATGGGAGAAGGATGGGATGGTGGCATTGTGACAAGTTCTTTAATTCCTTAAAAAGGGCAACTCTAAATGTCCAAAGCATTTGGGAAGGGACACAAATAGTATTTAACTCCATGGGAAGGGACACAAATAGTATTTAACTCCAAAAAGGAGGTTTCTTTGCAGGGAGGAAATGGAAATCAAGGGCATTACTTGGGATCCTGAGGAAAAGACCAGCACAGAGGACCCAGGGGCTGGTAAAGAAATTGTTCTTCAAGATCAAGGATAACAGAATTAAGCTAGAGTTGTCATCTACAGGCTGCCTCTTACCACCGGGAGTCTAGACGGCAGGCAGCGACGACATGTCAGTGAACGTATCTTCACGGCTGTTTAAAAATCATAATGCGTTGGGGCCCAGTTTTCTTCAGCCTGAGTCCTTCCCACCTCAGGCTCTTGGGTGAGAGACCCTCCCTTCCTGCAAGCTGGGCAAAGTGGAGGGACTCTGAGACTCAGGAAGGTCCCTCGATTTCAAATGTCATCTGTAGGGACCAACGTTTCTCTCTCCCATCTACATGCAAATAAGTTGCTCCAGCCCTAGGCCAGCCTGGAGAAGAGGATGAATATTAAAAATGTAAATGGTGCCATGCCTGTGGCTCAAAGGAGTAGGGTACCACCATATACCAGAGGGGGTGGGTTCAAGCCCAGCCCCGGCTAAAAAAACTGCAAAAAAAATGGTGATTGTCATTCAAAAAACAGATCCCTTGCTAAATCTGGCATCAGCTGAGGAATCTTAGCAAAAATGAACTCACCGCCTTGCTTGTGAGGAGGGCCTAATCCTGACTTCACCCAAGACAATTATTGGGTCGTAATAACAAGCTCACATGCACTTTTTAAAAGCTTGTGCTAACTGCATTTGTGTCCATAAGATCCAAGATTCGTTCTGCTTTTGGGGGTAGGTAATAGACATTCTACGCTATTTAAAGGCTTGCAAATCTCAAACTCAAATGTTTCAACCTTTGCTATCACCCAAAGAAGGTCTGGACTCTGGTTCCCAAGATTTCTCTAGCTGATACTTATATTCTTTGGACGTATGATTTATGTGGAAGGCAAGGTACCGAACATAACCATCTGTGAACAAGTTACGGTCTGCAAGTCACAGGAGATGTATGCAAGATGCTTGTCACCATGGTCCCATGGGCTGAGTTCCCACGTAGCCCCATCATTTTGCCTTTCCTTTGGTTATTACAGGGTAGCATAATACAGAATAGATCTTTTATTCTTCATCCTTTACGTCCCTACTCAGCCCAACACCATCCTGTCCTTTCCAGGGGAATTCTGGACCCCTGACAAATACATTACAAAATAGGACTGATAAAATCTACGTCTTTGGTTTAGTGTGGCATTTTTTTTTTTTAAGGTTGGTTTTTTTGTCATTGTCTTTTATTTTTATTTTATTTATTTATTTATTCGTTTATTTATTTTTGAGACAGAGTCTCACTATGTTGCCTTCGGTAGAGTGCCGTAGCATCACAGCTCACAGCAACCTCAAACTCTTCAACTTAAGCGATTCTCTTGTCTCAGCCTCCCAAGTAGCTGTGACTACAGGCGCCCACCACAACGCCCGGCTATTTTTTGTTGCAGTTGTCATTGTTGGTTAGCTGGTCCAGGCGGGGTTCGAACCCGCCACCTTTGGTGTATGTAGCTGGCGCCGTGACCACTGTGCTACAGGCGCTGAGCCTATTGTGGCATTCTTAAAACATGATTTGAAAAAATATTACAACTAGAGCCAGGTGCAATGACTCACACCTGTAATCCTAGCGCCCTGGGAGGCCGAGGTGGAGGATTACTGGAGCTCAGGAGTTGGAGACCGGCCTGAGCAAGAGTAAGACTCCACCTCTACTAAAAATAGAAAAAAGGAGCAGGATGTTGTGGCAGGTACCTATAGACCCAGCTACTCAGGAAGCCCCTGAGTCTAAGGTTGCATGAGCTAGGCTGATGCCATGGCACTCTAGCCTGGACAACAGAATGAGAGTCTGTCTCAAAACTAAATAAATAAAATAAGAATATTACAATTGGCACCTATGTTGGGGTGTACAGTTTACAAAGTATTTTTATACAACAATTTTAATCTTCATAGCAACTCTATGAAATGTCCCTGTTTCACAGGAAAGGAAACTGAGGCACAGATCCTTTAAACAACTTAGTCAAAATCACAAAGGAAGTGGTAAGCTAGGACCCAACACATAGTAAGGCTCCAAAGTGTACCCTTAACTGCCACTGACACCAATTACATCAGGTAAGGCCTTAGTCAAATACAGAACTGAAAGATCTCTAGAAACAGATTTGCCTTGTCCAAGGGAGAACATAACCATTTTCCAGAATGACACTCCTCAGCAGTGCTGATTTGGTGGCTCCCACTGGTAGCTACTGAGCCTCTGTCACTCTCACCACCTGGGCTGCTTAACGTCCACCTGTACCTCCAGTTCTGTCTCAGCTCTGGGACCAACTGGACCTCAAATCGGAAGACGTTTAAGAAGCCACCCAACAGGCTCGGCGCCTGTGGCTCAGCGGGCTAAGGCGCCAGCCACGTACACCTGAGCTGGTGGGTTCAAATCCAGCCCGGCCCGCCAAACAATGATGGCTGCAACCAAAAACTGGCCAGGCGTTGTGGCGGGCGCCTGTAGTCCCAACTACTTGGGAGGCGGAGGCGGGAGATTCACTTGAGCCCAGGAATTGGAGTTTGCTGTGAGCTTGAGCTGTGATGCCACAGCACTCTATCCAGGGTGACAGCTTGAGGCTCTGTCTCAAAAAAAAAAAAAGAAGCCACCCAATAGCTCAAGACACACTTCCAGACCAGCTCTCAACCAGCTTTGTTCTCACCTTGAACTTCACGTCCAGTACCTGCCTGGTCATCTAGGCTGGATGTGAAAACCTGTTTTTGACCCCAATTCCTCCCAGACAGAAACCTTAACTGACTTATAAACACTTTCAGGAACAGAAACCCAGTGACAAGCAAGCAGTGGAGTGAGCGACCACTTTGTGACTGAAAAGGGCAGTCCCCTCCCTGTCTGGGAATTAACACGTGGACGGACTGGGCCCCAGGCAGGAGTTGGGCAGGTCACGAACAGTCAGGCCAGGCCAGCCGAGAGCTGTCCACCAGCCCCGTATCTCCCCTCCCAATGCAACCCTGACACACTGAGCCTGGAAAGGCACAGAAAGCAGGACAAAGAGGAGGCACTGGACCAGACCCACTTCACAAGTCCAGCTGCGCATCAGTGGCCTCTGCACTAGCCGACCCTGGCCGGGTGGGGAGGCAGCCTCCTCTCAGGGCCACATTCCAGGGGCTGGTGGTAAGGAGGTAACCACGGCAACCAACACAAAAGGCTTATGTTAGAGGGCCAGGGGCTGGAGGCGATGGGGAAGAGGCTGTGAGGGACCTAAGGACAGTCCTGCAACTCTCCTGACTTCAGCCATGCACGTCTATTACGAGTCAGGCCACAGGACCACAGTGGAGTCTGTGCACAGCACAACGGCCTGAACAGGCGTCCAGGGTGCCAGGGACAACCAGGGAGCAGAGCCCTGACACTTTCATCTGCCAACAAGCTGCCCTGAAATGATATGGCTGATTGGATGAACAGAACCGGCACCCAGTAGCATTCCTTCATACACAGCAACACTTCGCAAAGGGGTTTCTCAGCCCAGTGTCTCCAGAGGTACAACCTCTGCGGGCTGGAGCTTCTCGGGTGGGTCAGGAAATAGACACGCGTGGCATCACTCAGGTAGTTGAGGAAGTGGCTCTCTAGCTAACCCTGCCCTGCAAAGGACAGAGAGTAACCCAGAGCACAACAATCGGGACTTGGGGAAAGGGCGAATTAAGTGAGAAGGCTCCTATTTAACAGGGCCTAGTGGCCACATGCTGTTCTCATTTAACTTCATTCCTCCACAGGCACCTATGCATTATTTTAATAAATCTGCCAGTTTGACTTGTAAGTCATACTAACCCCTTCATTAAATCCCTGGGGTTGTAGCTCAGTGGCTAGGGTGCCAGCCACATACAGTAGAGTTGGGGGGTTCAAATCCAGCCCGGGCCTGCCAAACAACAATGACGACTGCAACCAAAAAATGGCCGGGTGTTTTGGCGGGCGCCTGTGGTCCCAGCTACTTGGGAGGCAGAGGCAGGAGATTCGCTTGAGTCCAGGAATTAGAGGTTGCTGTGAGCTGCCACGGAACTCTATCCAGGGTGACAGCTTGAGGCTCTGTCTCAAAAAAAAAAAAAAAAAAATAGCTGGGCGTTGTGGTGGGCGCCTGTAGTCCCAGCTACTTGGGAGGCTGAGGCAAGAGAATCGCTTAAGTCTAAGAGTTGGAGATTGCTGTGAGCTGTGATGCCACCGCACTCTACCAAGGGTGACAAAATGAAACTGTCTCTAAAAAAATGAAAAAGAAAAAAAATCCCTGAGGTTCTCAACCTGCCACTTAAGACTTATTTTTAGTTAAGGTTTTGGTTCAAGGCTCTCCAGAAACTGGCAGTTGAGGAAACGCTAATGGAATTGGGGAATACAAGATGTCTCCTGGGTCCAAGTAGACTTTTCCTCTTAGTAGAACGAGCTCTAAGGCACATTTTCACCTTGCCTTTCTTTCGGAGACCAAGAAAGATTGCATCTACATCAATCCCTACACAGACCTCACAAAGTCCAGGTCAAATCCTAACAGGCACCCTTGGTTCTCTAACTGTTTTGTTCACAAGTTAATCTACTTACTTCTTCTTCTTCTTCTTTTTTTGATAGAAACAGAGTCTCACTTTATCACCCTCAGTAGAGTGCCGTGACATCACACAACTCACAGCAACCTCCCACTCCTGGGCTTAGGTGATTCTCCTGCCTCAGCCTCCCGAGTAGCTGGGACTATAGGCACCCGCCACAACGCCTGGCTATTTTTCTGCTTTGTAGTTCTGCCAAGGCCGGGTTTGAACCTGCCACCTTCATTATATGGGGCTGGCGCCCTACTCGATGAGCCACAGGCACCGCCCCTTACTTCTTCTTTTGGGGGTGAGGGGAACGGGTTGCCATTCTGTCACCAGGGGTTAGAGAGCTGGGGCATCATAGCTCACAGCAACCTCAAACTCCTGGGCTCAAGTGACTCTCCCACCTCAGCCTCCCAAGTAGCTGGGACTACAGGCACCTGTCACAATGCCCTACTAAGTTTTCTATTTTTAGTAGAGATGGGGTCCTGCTCAGACTGGTCTGAAACTCTTGGCCTCAAGTTATCTTCCCACGTGGGCCTCCCAAAGTGCTAAGATTACAGGTGTGAGCCACCGCACCTGGCCTCTACTTACTTCTTCTTGGAGCCTCTGGGGGTAAGGAATGGAGGGGAGTGTCAGAGAGGAACACCTGACAGGTGGACTTTTCAGGGGGTGAGAAAAGTCATTAGTGTCTTTCTTACAAATCTTCTCCCCACCTCTTCCGCCAGCCAGCCACAAGGTAGTAGACCCAATACCATGTACGAATTCAGCAAATCAACTGCTTCTCCCCCACCCCCACAGTGCTCATTTTCACGTGGCCATAGCATTGGCACTAATACCATTTACTGGTGTTAAAAAATAATTTTACTGGCTCGGTGCCTGTGGCTCAACGGGCTAAGGCTCCAGCCACATACACCTGAGCTGGTGGGTTCGAATCCAGCCTGGACCCACCAAACAACAATGA
>CAUYRH010140428.1:0-74460 GCA_963574655.1 Perodicticus potto
ATTAAAAGGCCATGAAGGCTATGTTAAATAGTTCAATGAAAATATTTCAGATTGTATATAAAGTCAGCACATTGTGCCCCATGATTGCACCAATGTACACAATTATGATTTAATAAAAATTAAAAAAAAAAAAAAGAAACAGATTTACCCCCAATGGATCAGGGAAGACTTTAGAAATTCTTACAGAAGTGTGGGGTGGGATAAGTAAACAAACAAGCCACCGCAAATGCTGAGAGACTGGCTGTAGTGAAAAGCTGTTCCCACTCTAGGGATTAAAGAGACAAGGAAAAGAAAGAGTGATCCTGGAATGGTAAAAACTGGATTCATGGACGACGAACTTTCCAGAAAGAACTAGAGTCATGGAGTAGTGGAACTGCTGAGGGGCCTTGTGCCAAGACAGGAAGGGAGTCAGAAAAAAAAACAAACACAAAACCCAACCTCTCTCCCCTGAGTTTTCTTGCCTGTGCCTCTCATCCTAATACACAAATGCACCAGAAGCAGGTGACAAACCCACCCCCCATTAGCCAAACTCAACCAGAGGCGGCCGGAAGAAGACCAGGTGACGGTAGGAGTCAGTCTCCCGAGAAATAAATAGAGCGGTAGAGAGAGGGTAGATAATGGATTTGGGAGGTGTTGGGGTGCACACGGCGTATTTAGTGGCATATGAAATAGTGTATTTAAATCAACAAACCAGTGTATTTAAGTCCCTTTTAAAGTTAAGATAGGAATTGGGAATGGAAACAAGATGTTTGTTGGAGTTCACTGGGTGACAATACCTTGAAAAGAAAAGCATTTAAATTCATTCCCTAAAAGAGCGGTTGCTATAAAGCTATTAAAAGGTGGCCAATTGAAGGCCTATGCTCATCCTACCCCAGTTTTTTCTCTGCCAAGAGGTCTGATGCTGCGTTTGGAGGTGAAGAATGAAAGTGTAGAAGCCAAGTATAGAAATTATGTCTCTAAAATAATTTAGACTTGAAAATTATTGTTTTAGCACTCCTTGTGCCCCACCAGCTATCCCATTCTGGATCTACACCCTGGAACATGTGTGTATAAGTGAAGACATACACAAGGATATCCATTTCAACAATATTTGTAATAGCCAAAGTGTCAAACCCAGTGTCAAGCCCAAATATCTATTCACAATGGAATTGCACGTGGGTGGTAGGCACAGGCGCACAATGAAATAACCCATCATGAAAAAGAATGCGCTAGAAGTATACACAGGAACGTGGAAAATTCTTCCACACCATACGTTGGGCAAAAGAAGCAAGATAGAAGCAAATACACTGACAGTACGGTTTTATATATACAGAGTTTAAAAACTACAGAGGGTACAAAAAAAAATACACATTTTAAGAAAGGAAAAAGTCGTATTAAGATTGTAATACTCAAGTCGCCTTTGACCTCTGCAATTACAAGAGACACAAGATATAATACAGCAAACATTGTTGGTATATATTGAGAAGCACAATTTTAATACAGTATTTTGCTTTCTCAAAATGTATATACGTTTTTGGCCCCCGTGTATATTGTTTGGAGCATATTCAAATTTGGAAAATGTGTAAAGAAAAACAGAGAAATGATTATCACAAAAGTGAGCACACTGCTGCTCTCTGAGAGAGGAACGGAGAAGGTGTAGGAAACGGACACTTAGACCTTCTGGCAATGCTGATTCCCTTTGCAATTTCTATAGTCTTTACATGGAGCTTTGGCTTACAATTACTTAATACAGTATATGTTCATTTTATGTGCTCTTCTATATGTGTGCAATATTTCACAGTAAGAATGTTTTTAAAATCACTGCCTGAGTTTCTGCTATTTGAACATTTTGAATTTTATAATAAGGAGCCTTCTTGGTAATCAAATAGATAATCCCTTTCCAGGTAACATTAGGCTTTGAAATAATTTCCTTTGGTTTCTAATCTATAATTATAGCACTTGCCAGATACAACAAATTAGAGGAAAAGTCCAAAACATTTTGTTTCTGCAATATCTTTGGAAAACACATCTTAGGTATATTTTCATTGAGGAAGACAATTTGTCTCAGAAACAGTCCTGCCACGTACCCGTTTTCAGAAAGAGAAGAGGAATAGAAACTATTTGATATCTGCTTTGATATCAGAAGAAAAGAATTATAGTATGGACACATCGTTCAAGAATAAAATTATATCAGTATACCAAAAATACAGATAAAATTGGGTTCTGGGTGACTTTGGACTCAGGGATAAAAGGGCAAGGATCAAGTTAGTGATGAGAGAGGAACATTTCCAGGGATTTCCGTGGAGAGAAAGTGAATCTAGGGAAAGAGAGGAAAGGCCTGCTGAAAGTAAAGTAAGTTAAATTAAAGTCCCGTTAGAGCTGTGAAATAATTGATGTATAGAATAATCTAGTCTTCATACAACATATTTCACTCCTATTCTTTGAAATTTAGAAAAGTTCTGTTACATCTTGGCAGTGTTTTTTCTTTCATAAACAAGTATATTGACGATAAGAAATATTTAAATAATAACTTAAGATTGTTGAGGACTATCCCTCTCTGCCAATTTCCTCTTTCTATTTTTAAACAAAATGTGATCTGAAGCTATACTACGGCTCCCTTCCCCTGTCAAACTCTTTTCCCCAACATATTTTTCTCATGATCTAAAATGCTTACATATGCATTAATTATGTTTTTATGTTTCATGTTTTGCTTTAAATGACTTTTCCTGGAGTCCCCTTGCCTTTTCTTGTTAGCACATTAGACTGTATAGGGTTAAAGGGAACAGGAATTATTATATTGAGGGGGTAGGGTATCCAAGAAAAGACACAAAGGAAATAGTTACTTCTCCTTTGTCAGATTGGATAGCGTTGTCTCCAAAGTCCTCTGGATAGGTCAGTGGTTCTCAACCTTCCTAATGCCGTGGCCCTTTAATACAGTTCCTGTAGGTCGAGACCCATAGGTTGAGAACCGCTGGATAGTTGGAGTCCCCGAGCCAAATTCAAACTGTAGGTAGAATTAAGTTCTAAAACATCACGGCTTGTACTCCCTTATTATTTTAGGTTATATCTCTACAACAGGCTGCAATTGTTAAGAAAGTAGAAGGAATAGGCTGGATACGGTGGTTCACACCTGAAATCCTAGCACTCTGGCAGGCCAAAACAAGAGGATTTCTTGAGGTAGAAGTTCAAGGCCAGCCTGAACAAGAGCAAGACCCCATCTCTATAAGAAATAGAAAAATTAGCCGGGCATGATGGCACACACTGGTAGTCCCAGCTACTTGGGAGGATAAGGTCAGTGGATAGCCTAAGCCCAGGAGTTTGAGGCTGCAGTGAGCTATGATGATACTACTAAGCTCTGGCCCAGGTAAAAGAACAAGATCTTTAAAAAGTACCCCATAAATGCATTAAGGTACACAATTATGATTTAACAGAAAAAAGCAAAAAAGTAGAGGGACTAAAGATGGAACTTGGATGTGGTTAACTTTAAATTTCTTCAACATGAATGAAATAAACTCTCTCATTATTGTTCAACTAGCCACAAACACCGCGAAGTTTTTGGCAAGGTTTTTCACCTCTAGGAATACTCCATGTGCCTGCTCTCCTACTGGCTAGTGGCTACAAAAGGCTGAACACACCAAGACAATTATCCTACAAATGACATCATCAGAGGAGGTCCCTGTGGGAGTTACCCATACAGTGATGTAGCGAAGAGCTGTGATTCAAGTTTCCTGAGATCTTAACAACCAAAAGTGTCTCCTCAAAATCGCTCTAATTATAAAAGAAATCAATATACATTTATTTCAGACTTCGGAGTAGAAAACCAGAGGGAGAGAAATGATTCCAGTGTAACATAGACACGAAACCAAATAAATGACTCTAAATACAAAGAGATGAATATTTAATTCAAGTCTTATTTACAATATCACTACTGAACTCTCTTACTTGTTGTAAACGTGTGTAGGAGTGGGAAAAGAAACAGGACACAGCAGAAGGGAATTGGACTGAGAATTAGCGTCAGGATTTCTGATCTACCACCTGTCAGCTAGACGTCTTTAGACATATTTAAATCTTCATCCTCAGATTCTTCACCTGTAAACTGTGGGTAGTAACACCAGACTTAGCTGTCGGACAGAGTATTTTGATAAGCAAATAGAATTTATCTTAGTTATCTTAGAAGCTATCTTAGAAGCATGATTCAGAAGAGGGACCAAGAGAAAGAACAAGGAGGGTTATTCCCAACTTCAATGAATAGGCGGAAAGGACCAAAAGGAATCTACTCCCTGCACACCGCACTCTGGGTCCTCCCGCGGTCCACAGGATCTTGTTCTACCACCAGTCTCTTCTCTCCAAAACCTGTAATTTCTCTTCTCTTCTTTTTCACATGACTCCTTGATCTACCAACAATAACAACAACAAAAAAAAGGTCAAATTGCCTAAATCCTAACAAATGAAACAAGATCTCACTAAGCATTGCTTTTCACTCAAATTGTCGCCCTAATTTTATCTTTTCCTGCCTTTTCAATGTTAAGAAAGCTCACACTTCCATATGAAAGATTTAACTCCAATACAGTCCAAGATGAAGGAGAGAAGAGGAGGGGGAGGGGAAGGGAGGGAGGGTAATCGGTGGGACCACACCTATGCTGCATTTTGCAAGGGTAGATGTCAAATCTATTGAGTGCAGAGTATAAATGTCTTAATACAATAATTAAGAAACTGAGGTGAAGGCTATGTTAACCAGTTTGATGTAAGCATTCCAAATTGTATACAAAAGGAGCACATTATACTCCATAAATGCATTAATGTACACAGCTATGATTTAATTTTTTAAAAAGGCCTCCCCATGTATTCTATCAACTTCCTAATCATCCCTGAACCTATTGCAAAAAGGGTTTCCGCCCCTCCCCTCTACCAAAACCACTTTTACTAAGTTATAAACTGCCTGTTTGCTAAACTTAAGTGATATTTTTCAAGCTTATATGTTTACATTTGACACTTACCACCCCTCTTTTCCTTTAAATCAAGTGCTTGCAAACGTAGTTTGCTCCTGGTTTTTATATGGGCTGTGAAATTTTCCCATTTTTAAGTGGTTGGAAAGATAGTATTTTGTGACGTGAAAATTATGTGAATTTCAAGTGTCATTTTCCACAAATTAAGTTGTCTTGGAACGCACCACACCTCTTTGCTTGTCTATAGCTGCTTGTACACTATAGGACCAGAGCTCAGGACCTGTGTGCACTGCTCATGTATTACGCGCAGTCCACAAAGCCTAAAACACTTACTACCTGGCCCTTCACAGGGAAAGTTTGCAAATGCGAACCTAAACTCCCCCCCGCCATGTTTCAGGAAAATTCTCTAGAAAAGTTCCTACGTCTCTGATAAGTCCTCCCTGAGCGACTGTGAATATTAAATGAGATAACATATACAAAGTACCTACAACAGTATCTGTCTCGTATTTTACTGGAATCAGGGTTAGCCCTTTTGGTCTGTTGATTCCTCCTCCTCTGCGTGTCCCATAGATGTGTATGTTCCTAAATGTTTCATCTTCATTATTTTCCCTCTCTTTCTCCTTTACACACTTCTTTTAAACTCAGTTCCTCCCATAGCCCCAAATAGCTTCTCTATGCTGATGGATTTCAAAGCTACATATCCTACATGGATTCTGCTTTCCTTGGATGTTCATCAGCAAAACAAACTAAGCAAGGTCAAAATTAAACTCATCCTTCCCCTCAAATTTGCTCTCTCTTTTTTTATTTTTTTGCATCCATGATCTCAGTTAATAGCACCACCAGCTACTCAAATTTTCAGCCCCCAAACCTCTTGCCTTGTGCGTCTTTTTCACTCTTTCTGTCCAGCCAGGCACTGAATCCCTTCCACCACATTTCAGAGGCTTGTCTTACCATTTACTAAGCCACCACCGTGGTCTAAGTTCTCTTTATTTCTCTTCTGGACTATCTCATGCATCTGTTTGCCAACAGTCTTTGGATCTGGCCTGTATATTTCCATCAGAATTGCCTTTCTTTTTCCCCTACATGACAAATTGAATACAGGACTTCCCACTCAATGACCTCAGTGACCCTCATTGCTCACAGAGAGTCCAAACATTTGAACCTAGCTTTTCACAATCCATTCATTCCTTAAACAAATATTTATTGAGAATGTACACTGTGCTAACCACTGTGCCAGACTGTAAGTAGAGCAGTAAACAAGGCCAGCATGGGAGATTCCCAGAAAGATTCCAGTCCAGCAGAAGAGATCAATATTAAATAAAGAGTCATTGCTTTTCCCTCGCACCCACTGGAGAAAAAGGTACACTTTGGTAGTACCATAGGCACATGTAGTGACCTTCGAAACAAGGCTCCAAGACTTCTACCTCTAGTATGAAAGCTCTCCAACTTGTGGCTGTCAGAATTAATTCTGACCTTCTTTGTTTTTTCTAAGCATATCTAAATTATTCAACAGCAATAATGCATTCTTACTTCTCTTACTTCATTGGATTGCAAACTTCTGCATTCAGGGGCTATGTCTTATTGATGCACTCATGATGGACCCAGGAATTGTTATAGTTGCTTGATTAATGAATTGTGTCTTTTCTGCGACTAAGAGTCAAAAATTGGCTTATAGCTATACTATAATAATAAGCAGTGTTTGGAAAAAGCAAATGATAAAAAAAACTAAAGAGATAATATGCCTTGCTTATCGATAAATGATATAAAGAAAGTTGGACTTTATTTGCATTTTTATGTAAGAATAACATTCCTCTTACATTTTTTTCATTGAAGAAAAGGCAAATGATTTGCCAAAAAGGTATATTTAGCTGTTAATGCTTAATTTTTATCCACTAATTTTATTTCTTATTTTGGTATGTTCCAAGTATATTTAGTAAAATAGAAATTTCTTTGCTAAGAAATGTTTAAGAACGTTATCCTCACAATAAGATACTTGTTTTATGTGAATATCTGTTCACATCTTGTAGATATTCAAGTATAAACAATGTAGAAAACAGAGCATGATGGATGGGCTGCAGAAAGAGTCAAGAAAATAATTATAGTAAAAATTATTCTAATCTTCAAGATGTGCCAAAGGGGAGATCCAGGAAATTACCCAGCAGTTAACATCAATACTAGGAAAGAATAAGAACAAATAATAATAGAATTGATCAGGAAGTACTTAGGCAAGAACAATTTAATGAGCGACTAGCAGCATGAGCTCATGTGGGAAGATCGTGGAACACAAACCGGATACCAAGTGTGAGTACAGGCAGAGCCTGCTACCGGAACCTGAACGTGTCGATTTTAAATTATGCTGACAGCCATGGGAAAGTGTCAGAAATTAAAATAATCCTATTGAGATAAATATAAAATTAACTTTGGGGTCATGCACTAGAAAAGATAGAACTTAATTTCTGAAAACTTTCTGTTCAGAGACCCCGTCAATCCAATTTTGCCTCCACCACTGGATTCATATGAGTGGTGCATATGAGTGCTGGTGGTGTTACTTGAATAATCTCAGCCCACCTCCCAATAAATAGTCTGCAAACCTTGCTAGCAAGTGGCTTTCAAGACAATCAAGTAGGAACCGTTTATGCAGGCTGCCTTCGTGAATGCCTCCGACATGCAAACTGGTATAGATGAAGCCCCCAAAAGATGACAGCTGCTAGCAACCCAGGGCTACAGGGGAGCACCTCAAGGCTTAGCCTTTTCAGGATTATTTCTTTATGTATAAGGACTCACAGAAAAAATTTAAAAAGCATTTAGACTATGAAATCAAATTAAAGATTCTAAATAAGCCAGAGGGAGCTTCATTTATTAGGGGCTATCTCTAACCTGAAAGGAGCTCAGGTCACTCACAGTCATCCCCCCTAAAAAGTCATCCCCCCTCACTGAAGGAGGAGGAGCCTTCTGTTTGTATCAGGAATCACGCAGCTCAATCATCAGGGTCATGAGGCGTCTCTGTCCAAGAGAGGTGTTCTCAAGATGGCGAAAGGCCAAAGAAGTGTGGGCCAAGTGAACAGCCTGACATCATGACCTCAATAATGGGTAAAGGACAGCCAGCATGATTGTGCAACGAAACTATTTGATAGTACAGAAGGGTAGAAGGGGTCACCCACCAAACTGAACCAAAATAAGAAATGTGGTAGAAAATATTTAGATTGTATTATGAAGACACAATAGAAATTTAACTAAAATTAGGACAACTGCCTGTCCTATCTTCCCTCATCCAGTTAAATTCAAACACAACTTTGCAAATGTCACTCATTTTCTAAAATTTTTAATCTGAAAATCTATCCATCTATGGATCAAAATTTCAATGTATACCCTTCATCATCCTGAATTCCTATTTTATTCTTCCCCGCACTTCATTTTTAGCCCCTCCATTTACTAACAACACTTATTTAGGTATTGATATAATTTTTTTTTTTTGCAGTTTTTGGCCGGGGCTGGGTTTGAACTCGCCACCTCTGGCATATGGGGCTGGAGCTCTACTCCTTTGAACCACAGGCGCTGCCCTAATTGATACAATTTTTATGTATCTCAGTTCTTTTATACAATGCTTATCAACAAGGATATTCACAGATTTAAAATAGTCATATATAAAACAATTCTTGCTTGAAATTTTATTTTTATAGTATTTTTTCATTCTTTCCTATCATCTATCAACATTCTTACTGGTGTAAATATAAACCTTGCTTTTTTTAGAAATTAATACTAAAGTGATCTTTCTTCATTTACTCCGTCTGACTTCATCTCTAAAGCTAAAGATAGCTTTATTTCTATTAGTTTCTCCTTTTTCCTCATGAACATTTATATATTTTTTAAATATTTTACTCAGAGTTAAGAAAAAATATAACTTAGAGTAATACATTTTACTCATTTGTTGTCTTCAAAGCCTGTGCAAATTTTATCATATTTACCAGTTAATCAGATAACCTTACAAAGGTTCTGTCTCTGTAAATAAAGGTGATTAGAAATAGCAGAAATCCTATCTGATCAATGATCTGTGAAGTTTGCAACTTATTTTTTTTCCAGGCTACATCTGTAAAAGAAGAAAATAAGAAGAGTAAAGCAGTTGTTTGCTCACTGTCCATATTTGTTTCTGATGGTATGCCATGTAGACAATTGACATAAATCACCCGGGAAGCGGCCTCTCATTATAATACACAGCACTTAGTTATACTAATGAGGCCATAAGCATCCTCAGTAAAGAATATTCAACAATGCTGGAGTTTTTGTGTGTGTACATTTTTTTTTCTTTTTCTGTATTCTTATAAAAACCACTTAAAACAGGGATGTGAACTTTGGTTTATTGAGTAAGATAGATCCCCATGTTATCAAACGGATTTCTTACTGACTGTATTTGAATATTTAAGTAACATACCTGGGTAGAATTACTGGGGTTAATACGAAACAGCTGAGACTGATTGACCCTAACTACAAGCAGGCATAATTCTATTTACTTGACCTCATTTAATCCTCACTCACATTGAGTTAAAAGCTGTTAGTACCCGCATTTTACTAGAGGCTAATCAGATGCACAGAAATATTAAATAATGTGTCCAAGCCCACACAACTAATAGACAGAATATTGGAAAACCCTATTTTAAGTGCCATGATATAGCTAGATGCCAAGACATTTTCATTTCTTGGCCAAGCTCCAATGGTGCCTCTTGAGAGAAAGGAAAATGGACTCTAGGTCTCTGAATTCTTAGTTAACATTTTTTCCCATAACATTTCTTCCCCACTTTTCTATTTTCAAAACCAGGACATAAAGTTCAAGGGAGAAAGGAGTAACTTCTGGCAGAGGTGGGCAAGCAAATTAAGAAATTGATCCTAGCCTGTGAGGATAGGCAAGTTTTTGATCAGCAATGGCTGGGAGATAGTCCAATCCAGTAGTTCTCAACCTGTGGGTCACGACCCACAGGAACTGTATTAAAGGCTCCCAGCATTAGGAAGGCTGAGAACCACTGGTCTAAACAATAGACCGGCCCAGGCAAAAGAATGAAAATAAAACATGGAAAGGATGTGAGAGTTATATTTGAGAGCATTGGGCAATATAGATGAAAATTTTAAAAGCAGAAAAGCATGATAGAAATTGGAATTAAAATGAAGGTCTCCTTACCAGTTTAAAGTCTTAAAGCTTAATGATACTCTTAGGGGAAAATTTTAGAACAAGGGAAATACAAACAATGTTCTCTCTCTCTCTTTTTTTTATTATGGTAAGCAATGCATATGGCCATTTGCCTGAGTTCCAATTGATCCTTTCCAGTTGCTGTGTAATGAATTCATAGGAAAGTTACATAGGCCGAGATTGTAACGTGAGCAGTCTAACCCAGTGCCCCCTCTCAGACTAAAAATCACAGTTCACGCAGAAGTGGATTGGGTTGACACCTGCCATGGTATCCACCTCGCTATGTTGGACTTCTACTTAGAAACGAACCCGAATATGGTGAATACATGCCCTTTCTTTCTCAAGTAAATACCAGCTACATAGTTAAACACCACATAATATGAGAGAACAAGGCACATACTCAAAACCAAGGAACGTCCTAAAATACAAATAAAGACACACAGGGTTGAAGCCATCAGACCTCCAAATTTAGTATCAGCAACAGCCATCCACAAAAATGCCTCCAATGGTCCTTGCTTTCCAAACAGTGTCTATAGTAAGTTCTCTACCTTCTTGCTCATTCTGCTAATTTTTATAGTGATATAATCATTATATAAAATTTGAACAATATAAATGAGGAGAAAAAGAAAATATGTTAACGTACTCTTAATCTGTATATCCAGAAACAGACAGCAGAAGCAGTTTAGTGAGTAGACACCCTACTTTTTCTATGTCCATGTGCAAGTGTACATGTGTGTGAACATATATGTCTCACATATTTTGGCTAACAGATTATTTTTCCATAATCTGATTTTTCACTAACATCATAAACATTTTCCACATCGTACAGAATCCTCCTACGTTACTTTTAATGTAGATTAATTCTAGGTATATTATAGCTTTTTCGACCAATCCTTTATTTAGTTGCTATTAAGTTTGTTTCCAATTATGTGATATTTTACATGGTAATGTAAATAACATCCTTGTATATAAATCTTTGCATATATTTATTATTATTTAGAATAAATTCCCAGGTATGCAACAACCCTCACAAACATGTACATAAAGAGAATACAAAAACTTATATACACATTTTAAGAAAGGAAAAACCTATCAAAATTCTTAATACTCAAGTCATATTTGACTTTTCCAATCATGTGAGGTACTCGAAAGTGACTTGTACTTATCTTTTGTTATTGGTATTTTTGGCACCCTGTGTATTTATATATTTACAAATATGTACATATATAAGTGGGGGGACCATACTGGCTTCCCCACAACTTTGCAAAAACTGAATTTTGACGTGATCATCTTCTCTTTTTAATCTTTGCTAATTTTATAGTTCAAGAATTGCACATTTTGCTTTAAATTGCTGGTAAGAATAAACTTTTTGTCCTGTGGATTGGCCATGGAACTTCTGCATTTCTCGTTGAATTTTACCTCCAGACTGATGTTTGGATCTGGGCCTTTGGTAGGTGATCTAGTCTGTGATAGCCACCACGTCCTGCCTTCAGTAGACGTGAGGCCCTAGGGTATTGCTTTCGCTCCACTAGCATTTCAACGACCAGGCTGCCCTTGAGTTCTGTGCTCACACTTGCAGCTACAGTGACAGCACCATTCAATCCTTCCCCCCTTGTGTGGCTCACACACACAGGAAAGAAAGAAAAAGCCTATACTAGAAACAGAATAATGAAGGAGATAAAGAAGTTTTATCTCTTTTTAAAAAACATCAAAACACTGATACATCTCTGACCAGCATCCTCAATTACCTGCTTCTCACAAGAAACCACTGCCATGTGTTAAGCACTGAACAATCGGAAGCTTTGACATTTTCAGCCCTGAAAAATGTTTAGGGAACATTATGGCCCATATATGAAATATCCATATCAGAGGAAAAACTTGCATAAGTGTACAGGCCTAACAAGTACCAAAGCGAGGCTTTGCGTCCGTGCCTCTAGTCACAACACTAAGGTGCCCTTTTTATGGGATCAGTGTGTCATTGAATTACAGCTAACAGCCAGGGTTAAAACCACACCGTTACTCCGCCAATTCATCACAGCAATAAAGATGCCATCAGTTTCTTGGAAACTTGTCCTTCTCATCTGCTTCTTTCTGATGATATAATATCCCTGAGAGCAAACCCCACCCTTTGCAGGAGGTTTCACCCAACACTGCTGACTCTCTGAAAAACTTCCAGCCCTCAAAACTATAATTATTTTTGAAACCAAGTTGGAATTTAGTACGGGGAGTGTCTGTGGTTAATGATTTATAGCAGTAAATAGATTTTGAAATATAAAGATCTCCCTCCTGAATCTTAATAATCACAGGAGCACTTCCTATTTTCATTCAAAGACGTCAGGCTTTCCTCCCTTCTGGCTTTCCAGAAAGGCCTTGTGATGAATGGTTCTAAATATCCGTGAGGCTATGAGGTAAGGCTCATGAAGGTTCCAATTTGAACACTGAGCTAACGCGCAGATCAGTGCCTAGGACGAGTTTGCACTGGATGAGAGAGTTGTCTATTGTGAGTTTCCTCTCTCGTCTCATAAGTCTCATAATTCCTACGTGTGAACCATCCCCTCCCTCCCCAGCACTCCCAAGCTGCACCCCAGAGTCAGCTGCGTGCAGCCTCCTGTCAGAGGAGGTAAAGCCGGTGACTTTCATCTCCGTTCCCTCATCACTTAGCATAGCACCAAATACGAAGAAGCTCAATAAACATTTGCTAAGTAAATAACCCAGGAGAGAGTACTGAAAACTGTATACACAGGAAGAAGTTTCATAAAATAGAAAGAAATATTGCCAGTGAGTTCCTGACTGCTGGCGAGCACGGTAGGAAGGGGGCTGTCACGTCCAAGAAGGTGTTATGCGTTGCCTATTTAAAGTAGCGCAATGGCAAGGCTAGAAAATCAATACTGAAAAATAAAAAAAGTGCCAGAATCCCAGAAAAGTGTAAAATCTCGCCATAGTTTAACTCTTCCTCTTCTCCTCCCACCACTGTTTCCTGAGGTCCCACCCAACATCGCAGGGGTCTCTGTCCCTCAACGGTGCCCCTGCTCTGGCCTCTTTTGCTGTTTACTGCCCCTTGATTGCTTGTTCTCTCCCTCCTCGTCAGCGGTTTCTCCTCTCTCTGCCTATGGTTTCCTAAATTTTAAATACAGGTCAAGGTCTCTGCTTGATTCCTTCTGCTGCGCACTCTCCTCTCAGCCAAGTCTCTTGAAATGCTCATTTCTGCAGCCCCCACAGCCTCTCTGGAGCTCCTACCCCATGACTCATCCCCTGATGTCGGTATTCTCTCCTCTTCTCCAAATTTGGATCAAATTCCTGGTCACCCCAGTCTGGAATATAAACACACATCTTTAAAAGCTACCAAAATCTGTGACTATCTTTCCCAGCCATTTGAGCTAAAACAAAGGGTACCTACAAAATAATAAATAAATAAACAGCAAAGTAAATATCTCTAAGCCCTCTGAAGGAGACCCAGACTTTTTCCAACCCTGATGGCCAGTGAAACACATGCGCAAAGTTTTTAACTGGATGAAGCTGACCAGCTGCGTCTCATTACCATCCCAATGAACCTACTGCCCCTGTGATTTCTGTAAATCCTCTGTGTTCTGTCTTAGCACTGTTTCTAGTCCTCATTTCACCAAGGTGGTTACTTCTTTGTTACTTCTAGCTCGGTCCATTGTTACCCCTACTTCTAATGTCTCCACGCTCTAACTTACCATACACACTGTGCCCGTCCTCAATGGAAAGCCTCAGTCATTCCTCAAGAGCCAAACTAAGTTCCAACCCCTCTGCTAACTTTTTAAGTTCACACTTATGTGAACCCCCTCTTTCTAGTTCTTTCTGCCACTCTCTTATAGTGAATGCACAGGCTATAATGCCACACAATCTGGAATCTTGGTCCTGCCTCTTACAAACCATGTGACCTTGGGAAACTTGCTCCACTTCTGTACCTTAACTTCGTACTTTCTATATGGGGGTTTTCACCAATTATTAATTAGGTTAGTAGGTATAAAGGGCTTAAAAGATACCTAAGATGTGCATATATAGAATAGTTATCCAATAAATGATAGCTTTTGTTATTATTATTCATGGCACTCTAGAAAATTTTAGTAACTATCTCTTCCCACACAAATGACTCTTTTTTGCCTTAGTATTTCTATATATGCTGTTCCCCTGGTCCTCAATTTAAAAATCATATCTATCCTTCAAGACCTCATTTCAAATAACATTTCTCCCAATACATAGTTTTTTTGTTTGTTTGTTTGTTTTGTTTTTTGAGATGGAGTCCCTGGGTGGAATGCTGTGGCTCACAGCAACCTCCAACTCAAGCTCAAGCAATCCTCTTGCCTCAATTTTTCTTTTCTTTTTTTTTTAATTGAGACAGAGTCTCACTTTTTCACCCTCAGTAGAGTACTGTGGCGTCACTTCTCACAGTAACCTCAAACTCTTGGGCTCAAGCTATTCTCTTGCCTCAGCTTCCCCAGTAGCACGATGTCCGGCTATTTTTAGAGATGGGGTCTCCCTCTGGAGCAGGCTGTTCTCAAACCTGTGAGCTCAGGCAATCCACCAGACTCAGCCTCCCACAGTGCTGGGATTACAGGCATGAGCTACCATGCCCAGCCTCTAAGACATAGTCCTTATAAGGACTCAAAGTCAGTCTTAGCAATGTGTTAGCATGTGTGAGGATTCTTACCACGTGCCTGACACCCCACAGTTAACTGTTAAGGCCAGCTGCTGTCCCAGAGGCACAATCTGCTGTCTCCTAGTACGTTCAGGACTCACAGACCATGTCTTCCTTAGCTTGGCCTTCTGACCAAGTCCTCCTGCAGAAATCGATGCTCACTACATGTTTGATTATATCTAAGTACATTTGACATTTCTAATTTTATAAGAATTCAAAAGCCGTGAGTGCTTTCAACATAAGGTAGGTTGCAAATAAAAGCCTTTTTTTTTTTTAAATGGTCTTAGTTAATAATTAATTTACATTATGTTTCTGACCTACAATGTTGTCTAGCACAAAGGTTGTTAGTTCTTGCAGAGGAAAGCATGAAAGACTAGAGCTGAGTGCCTCTGCCCTCTTCGGAAACTTGGAAGCAAGAACCACAAGTCAGATGCCCATGCCTTTAGCTGTCTACACAAATCTCATATGTTGCCTTTTTAAAACAGCTTTATTAATACAGTATAATCCACATGCCTCGTTTTTCTCCCATTTAAAGCATACGAGTTCAATGTTTTTTAGTATATTTGCAAAGTTATGCAACTATCCTCATAATGGAATATATAACTTTTCATCATTCTAAAAAGAAACCATATCCCCACCCTTTCCTCCCACCCCTCCATCCTCAGTTCTAGACAATCAAAATTTTGTACAGATATGCCTGTCCTGGGCATTTCATATAAGTGAAATTAAACTATTCGTGGGCTTTGTGAATGGCTTTTTCATAGTGTTTTCAAGATACTTTCATGTTGTAAAATGTACTTTATTGCCCAATAATATTCCCTAGTGTGTTATATGCAGCGCATAACATTTTGTTTATGTAGTCATCAGTTGATATTTGAGTTGTTTCTGTTACAGAGCTTTTGTAAATAATGCTGGCATGAATTTTCATAGGTATGTTTTTGTGTAGACTAATATGTTCAATTCTCATAGGTATATACTTAAGAGTGGAATCACTGGGCCATGTCATAACCGTATGCATAACATTTCGAGGAATTGCCACTGTTCTCCAAAGTGGCTGCCCCATTTTATATTCCCACACACAGTGTTTGAGGGCTCCAATTTCTCAACATTCTCGTCAATACTTGTTATTTTCTGACTTTTTTGATCATATCTATCCTAGTAGGGAATAAAGTCATATTTCATTGCGGTTTTCATTCACAATTACTGGTAGCTAATGATGTTCAGTTTTTCCACGTGCTTATTGCCCATTGTCTACTTTCTTCGAAAAAATGCCTACCTATCAATAAGATTATTTGTGTTTTTATTATTGAGTTAAAACAGTTCTTTATATATTCTGAATATAAGACCTCATCAGATATATGTAAATATATAATCATATTCTGGTGGGTGAGTTTCTTTTTACTTTCTTGATGTCCTTTGAAACATTGAAGCTTTTAACATTGTCGAAATCTAATTTATCTATTTTTCTTACGTTGTTCGTGCTTTGGGTGTTATATCTTAAAAGGCTTTGCATAACCCAAAGTCACAAAGACATATGCTCCTAAGTTTTACATTAAATATTTATGATTTCATCTCTTACATTTAGGTATTATGATCTATTTTTTATTATTTTTCATGTGTGATATTATAAGGGGTTCAACTTCATCCTTTTGCATGTAAATATCTAGTTATTCCAGTACCACTTATTGAAAAGACTATCTATTCCTCTTGAATTATCTTGGTACTCTTGTTGAAAATCAATTGACCAGAAATGTAAGAGTTTAATTTATGGACTCAATTCCATTCCACTGACCTATATATCTATCCTTATGCCAGTATTACACTGCCTTGGTTATTTTACTTTTATAGTAAATTTTGAAATAAGGAAATAGGAGTCTTCCAACTTTGTTCTCTTTCAGGATTGTCTTGATTATTCTGGGCCCCTTGTACTGCCATATGAATTTTAGGATAGCCTTGTTCATTTATGGGGGAAAAAAGTAGCTTTTGGATATTTAATCTATAGATAATATGGGAATCAATGTCATTCAATCCATGAATACAGAATGTCATTGCATATTATTTAGGTATAATTTAATTTATTTCAACAATGTTTTGGTTTTCAGAGTATAATCTTTGTGTCCTTTTCATTGCATTTATTTTACGTATCCTTTTGATCTAAGGTAAATGACATTTTTTCTTTGAATTTTCAAAAATTTAGTAAAGTTCAAATAAGTGTATGTGGTTCCTTTCATCTGCTTTTCTGGCAAACTAGGGGGCTGGGACTGCCACTTCTCTGCTTTCTCTTTATCTATGATGACCAAGTCTGAAGGTATCTGATGCATCACACTTCACATTTCTCTTATTCTTTCTGACCTTGACGGATGTGGCTTCCTTCCATCTGGCTGTGAGCAGAAAGTCCTCAATTTCCTCGATTTTCCCAGACATAACAACAAGATGTACAAGGAGAAGGTATAGATGGCCACAGCGAGTGGTAAAAATTAAAGAGTAAAATTGTTTCCTTCCTCTTATTCTTTATTGTTTATTGCTAATGTATAGAAATACAACTGACTTTTGTATGTTGATCTCATATTCTGAAAACTTGCTCAGCTTTTTCATTAGCTCTCATAGTTTTGTAGCTGATTCTGTAGGATTTTTTGAAATACAAGATCATGTCACCTGCAAACAGAAGTATTTGTATTTCCTTTCTAATCTAAATGCCTTCATTTCTTCTTCCCAGCTCACTGTCCTGACTAGAACCTTTAGTGCAAAGTTAAATAGAAATGGGAGAAACACCTCCTCATCTTATTTCTGGTCTTAGATGCGTGAAAACATCATCTTTCAACATTCAGCACAATATTAGCAAGTTTTTCATAAATGGACCTTGCAGTTTGAGGGAGTTTCTTTCTGGTTCTCATTTATTCGGTGTTATCATAAAAGGGTGCTGGATTTTCAATGTTTTTAATTTGTTGAGAATATTATGTGGGTTTTGTCCTTTACCCATCTGGTTTATCGCATTGATTGTTTTCTTTCTTTAATTTTATACTTATTGACACATAATAGATGTACATATTTCTATGGTACAAGCAACAATGTAATATATTCACATAATTAGTAAAAATCAACTCAACGTAATTGGGAGATCAATCATTTTAAATATTTGTCTTTTCCTTATTGTAAAAACATTCGAATTATTTTCTTCTAGCTATTTTGAAATATATGAATACAACAAATTTTTGTAAACTATAGTAAACTCACTTTTCTATCAGTCTCAGACAATAAAAAAAAATAGTGACTAATCTTACTTTCCTGGGAAAAATCTCACTTCGCCATGGTGTATAATTCTTTTATATGCTATTGGATTTAATTTGCTAGCATTTCATTGAGGATTTTTATCTATACTCCGAAGACATATTGGTCTGTAATCGCCTTGTTTTAAAGCTATCTTTATCTGGTTTGGGTATCAGGATTAATACCGACCTCAAAGCAGAAGTTGGTAAATGATCTTTTCTATTTTTGGAAGAGTTTATGAAGAATTGATGGTAATTCTCCTTTACATATATAAAAAAGAAGTTCTTTAATTCGTCCTTAGAAGTTTTCCAAGTTAAAATCTAAAAGGTGGAGAACTGACAGTTCATGGGAGCTGACACTTTGCTCCCCAGCTCTCTCCGCCTGCGCGAGCCCCGGGGACTCCGGTCCGGACAGGTGATGCTGTGAAGCTGATGGACAACCCGGGTGACCGTGGCATCCCCCCAGCTGCAGCCAGTCTGGAGAGGGAGGGCCGGGCGTTCTCCGGGGCGGGGCCGGGAGGAGGGAACGCAAAACGGAGCAGCAACGCCCCTCACTATAAATGCGGAGCTGCCTCGGAGCCGAGGATTCCAGCGCCTGACAGCAGGACCCCAGGCAGCGGCGAGTGACAGACGCTGGGCGGACGCCCCGCAGCAGCTGCGCCCGGCCGGCCGCGGTGCACCGGGAGCGGCCCGCGGGGAGGGCGCACGGCCGGGACGCGGAGGCGGCGGGACGGGACGTGGCCCGGGGACTGCGGAGGCTGAGCTGTCGTCAGTGCTGGCTCTGTGCTGGGAGGTTCCCGGAGACCGTCTCTGAGCCGGCTGCCCTTCTCCAAATCAGGTGAGCGGCTTCGGGAATGGGAGGGAGCAACGTGGGCGCGTCTGCTGCGAGTGCCCAGCTTTTCGTTCAGTTCACCCAACTCTTTCAAGGGAAAAGGAGAAGTCTGTGGAAGTGGGCTGCCGCCAAACTTTCTTCCCCAGGCTTTCAGTTAACTCTTGTCTTTTTACCGTGACTTGGATGGGAAATCCGTACGACCCTACGGGGGCCCCCCATTTAAAAGTTGTGCTACTTTTGAGGTGAAGCTAAGAGTATTCTTAACTCACCCCTCTGCTTCCCAGGCAAAGTTCCTCAACCGCTCATCTTCCCGCCCCTCCGTAAACCACCCCGGTGGTTCTTGACACTGGACAACGCCCCCAATTTGACCAAACTCTCCACCCTTAGGTGCCCTGGGCGTCCTTCGGTTTGCCAGATTTGGGCGGGGGTGGGGGGAGAAGAATTAGGGAATCTCCACACTCCACCTACTGCCCAAGGCCAGCGCACGTTTGTAACTGGGGCAGGATTTTAGCAGGTCTTCTGCTCCCGGGAACCTCTGGAGCCCCTCTCCTGCACCCCACTTCCGTGTCTAGCACCCGGGCTGCAATTCTCTTAAATGTCCAGCTCAGGGGCTGCACAGACCCACCCACCTATGGTCTCCAGAACATCTCAGCAAATCCTGCCCTGCTGCCCGTTATCTTTGGGTGACCATTGGCCACCGGGTTGTTGATCCCATCTGGGGACTCTTACCTCGGTTTGCTGACAGCCTCAGTAAGTGTTTTAAAACCCACCGCTGGCCCTGGGCAGCTTTGTCTTTTTGGTGAAAGTTTAGATGCTCCCTTTCCTGGGGACACATCTGGGACTCGCCTGTGTTTGTTTCCTGTGTCGGTAACAGAGAGGCAGGACACTGACATTTGTCTGTTCTGTCATTTTCTTGGGCAATTTGTGTCTCCTCCTGAAGGTGCTTCACCCCCAACATGATGGTCTTGGTGGTCACCTCTCCTGGGTCCTGGGTCTCCAGGCGTTTATTCACCTCAGCACAAGGCTTAACCCTCTTACACGTCTGCTCTAGAAAATTGCCCTGCTTCACTTGTCTTCTTTGGTGTTTTCCCAGCTGGAAAGGCCCCCTGTGGTGATGGAATTCCTGGTAATGCCCTGGCACCCTCCTCTTCCTCTCCCGGACCCTTCCTGACAGCACAGAGGCAGGGAAGCTCAGAGGAAGGGGACGGGACTCCCACTTCAGTAGCTGTGAGATGTTAGGAACATTACTTAACAACCTTGAACTTCGCATCTCTACTTATAAAGTCTCCTCCAGTGATAAATTCTTTGATTTCTTTTGTTTCCTGGTCATTGCTTTTTTTTTTAAAGTCTAAAATAATTACTCCATTAAGCAATGAACACTGTTCCGGTGGACGCAGGTATAGCCCTGACACAAGCCATGTATCAAAAAAAATCTGTGCCCCTTCGTATTTTAAAATAAACAATCAAACCAAAGGAATTTACACTATGATAAGATAGTTTTCAAAACTAACTCTCCTGTTAAATGATCTGCTCTGGACAAACATTAGGACTTTCCGCGATTGTTTCCAAGTGTCCATTTCCCAAATTCTCCAGGGCAATTCCGATGGCCTGGGTTCAGGCTGAGGGATGGCCCCACGTCAATAGGCCTCAACATTTGCTGAAGTTTCATGATTATTAGTTTCAAACCTGTTATCTACTCTCCCCCCTCCCCTTTGCCTTTTGACTTCATTTTTCTTTGCCCCTATCTTGAGGCCTTGATTTCTGGTTCTGATGTTCTTCCACCTTAAACTGGATTAATTGCTCCACCAACCAACTCAGAAGGTAACTGGTTTTCTTCCACTAATTGAACTGATGCTGATGGAGACTTGTGCTCCTTGAAATTCACAAAATGCCTTTTTGTCACTATTGGTCATGGCAATGCTCTGTATCTCACAGTATTCTGAGCTCCAATCTTTCCTCAGCCTCTCTTAGTCTGCGTAAGAGTTCCAAAAAGGACAAATTTCAGAATTATCAAGGTTTTTACTTTCTTTTCTTTCTAGTTTGGGCTCAGAATCATGTGTGCATGTGTGCATATAATTTTGTTTTTTCTGCTACTACTGCTTATTACTGATGTTGCTAGTATGCCTATGGCTAATTCATAGTAATAACTAATTTTCCCCCTGCTAGGGGGAACATAAAAAAGAAAAGTTACTGCTACTTACCCAAAACCCAAGTCAAATACTTAGCTGAGAAAGAATTTGAAACTCATAATTGCATATCCCCCCTAAGGCCCTTTCAAGGAGATAACTGTGAGTTACTGTATTGGGTTTTACATTTGCTACAGGGACAAAGATAGGGACCCTTTACAGTTACGTGTTTTGGCTGCTTAATGCAAGCTCCTGCCCTCCAGCCCCATGTTTATTAGTGTTCCTAGTCCTTTTCCAGCTCAGTCATGGCTGGAGAATGCCAAAGAATCTCCCAAGTAGGCTAGCAAATTACGAATTTTGTTTAGAGGTTTGAAGTAAGTCCAAGTGTCATAAAGATTAAAAAGCTGTCTTGAAGATACATTGTGGCAATAAACAAATGTGGAGCCAGGGCAACAAGATATGACCAAGTATCCAAGTGCAGGTTAGGGGCCCTTCCCTTCCATGTTATCGGACAAACTGGACAAATCAGCTTTTAAATGCATCACCACCAGAAAATGTTATTATTCTTCCTCAAAATCATTCTAAGGTTTCTCGTTCAAAATTACCTAGTCATTGATTACATGGTTTCTATTTCTTTTCATGTAGATATTTATTTAATCAGTAGACTACATTTCCAATAAGCAATAGTAAATTTTGATCAACTTCTATCCTAAATTTAGCTATCATTTTGTTTCCTACCATATAATGACATAAACTTTAACTTTCAAAACTCAACTTTTTATTAGCTTGATGTATAAAGCTGCTTTAAATCAAGGAGTATCTAACGGGATTTAAGGTAATATTCAATTGATTTGACAAGTGACTACCATTATCCTGTTAGAGCTCTAAAATACACTGGATCAGGGCAACAAAAAATGTTAAAGATTGTACATTTTCCAGATGTTTCATTATTATTAATTCAATGACAGATTTGATAAGTGAAAATAGAAAGTAAAGTATATGCTTAGAATAGTCAATTACAAGTGAATACTGCAACTAGCGGTGGTTGTATAATGTTAAAGAATTTGCTATCTGATTTTGGTTCTTTCTCTTCATGGTAGATATGGGGGGGATTCCTCTGCATATGAAAACCAAAAATCAAAATCGTCTTTCAAAATATGTTAGTAACAAAGAATGCACTGTATCGTATAAATGCTGTATGACTGCTTTCTTTTATATTGTTCTTATGGCCCAATTCAGAAGGGTTTCATTTCTTTTTGTTTGGTTTGGTTGGTTATTCAATAGGTGTATCTTCTAAATGTGTTAAGTAGGCATTTACTCAGAGTTACTTTTCTGTGTCTGAGAATATTTTTAATTGTGTTGCTAGTCTTACATTTAATTACTTTTCTAACATATAAAAGTTTGGAAAATAGGTAAGAAAGGACTATGCTTTCTTTTTTATAATTCCAATATGCCTTCCTATCTCAAGCTCCGGTTCTACATGTGCTTATGATTTAAAATCATAGAATTAATCCTTCAGTTTGGGTTGATTTTGTATATTATTTCTTATTCATTTTACATATATGTGTGTGTATATATATATCCATATATACACACACGTAAATATACATGAAGAAGCCTTAATCTTCACCAAATGAGGTTAAAATCTTATTTAAATCAACTAGACTGCAGTACTCTGAATAGCTAACTACAGAGTAAGAATATCGGGAAATATATTAATGCATATGATTGTGTACTCTTGAAGAGAACTTAATAAATGATTATTAATTTGCTAAATTTCTTTGGGTATATTCGCATCTCTATTAATCAAAGTTCCTCTTGTCTACTTTGGAAAGTGAACAATTATGTTTATAGAATGTATCAACAACAATTGCAGATACTTAGCAGAGAAAACACTATAGATCTGAGTAACATTAGACCCTGAGGTTATAGCAAAGCATAAAAATGATCGTTGGGCCAAGCACAGCAGTTCATGCCTGCAATCCCACGACTTTGGGAAGCCAAAGTGAGAGGATCACGTGAGACCAGGAGCTTGAGACCAGCCTGAGTGAGGCCCCATCTCTACAAAACAACAGAAAAATTAGCCAGAGGTCATGTGATTTGTGCCTGCAGATTCAGCTACTCAGGAGACTGATGCAGGAGAAGCACTTGAGCCCAGGCTTCAGGGGCTACAGTGAGCTGGGATGACACCACTGCCTGGTCAACAGCGCAAGACCCTGTCTCAAAAAAATATTGTCTTTGACCTAGAGAAATATTGGTCGAGCTAAGCGCATACTTAGAGATGAGTCTCTAGTAAGTCTCAATCCCACTGGGGTGGGAAGGCATTTAAAAACAGCCCCTCCTTCGGTCCTGCCTGGGTAGTGTGTCTGAAGAAGTCGTGTTTGGTTCCATCCACTTCTATAATAACCACTGCTCCTTTCTCTTCCTCACAGGATTATAACTCCTTTGATAATACAGGCCGCGTTCAATGGATCCCTGTTTTCTATTACTAAACACTCCACAAAAGTGATTTGTGACCTGTTTGTGATTTGTTTGCTTTTGGTTAAAAATATGAAAAATGTTAAATACGTTTCCAGATCCCTATGTTTTAGAAGAGAAATGTTGGAAAAACCTTTTTTTTTTCTAATCTCGTTTAGGTGTATTATCCCTTAACATATAATAAAATGACTTAAAGTAGTCTTGCTAATTGGGGAGCTGGCATTAATTCTGTATTTCAGCATAAGCAGCAATGGCCAGAGGATAGTACAAGAAAGAAAGAAGAAAAGGGGGATAAAAGGATAAAAGTTGAAATATCACATCAGTTTTTCTTAAGGTATTGGCAAGCAGATAAAACAAGAATATTAGAATCTCCAGAGGAGCATATTAAATCTTTTTACATGTCACCACACCTTCCTTTATCCCCCCATCCCTTTCCCCACCTTGAGACACATTATGCTACGTATTACAAATTAGTAGCAACCATCCACATCAACCTCAGGTGTCACAGGCCGCATTCCGGCACCATGGGTATTGCCTAGAAGTTGGTTAGCTGTGCAGAATCTCAGACCTTACCCAGGGGCACTGCATGAGAATCTTCAGTGATTCAAATGCACATAAAATTAGAAGTACAATACTTATGGCTTGTTTAGAGTGTTTGCCCAGAGGTCATCTTCTTGGCTTTTTAATAAACTAACGTTTTTAATAAATGCTGTAGATGTAAGACCTACCATCTGCCAAACACGATGTTCATCCTTTAAATGGTTTTTATTTAATTCTCTCAACCACCTTGCAAGATAGTCACTGCTTTATTCTCATTTTATAGATTGGGATATGAGTAAAAAGATAAGTAGCTAACACAGACATGACGACTGATCGTGTTGAGATTTAAACACAAGAGTTCTAATTCCAAAGCTTATGCTCTTAGCGGCTCTATGCTGGGCTGCCTACTTTTGAAGACCAACTAACTACTTGTAAATTTATATTTTGAAAATGTATAATTTGAAATTAAATCCTTTTTCTCTCATAAAAGAAAAAACCTAAGCCATTGTGACTATAATATTTGCCTTTGCTGCAATGATAAATTCTAGAAATTCTCTCTTTAGTTGTTGTGAAAAATACTTACATGTAATATGAAGGTTACCCAAACTTATCATAATATGTATCTAATATGTACCAAAAAAATTGCATATCAATTATGCTTCAATAAAGATGATTTTAAGGAGTGACATAACTTTAAAAAATTAGCTTTTGGTATCTGGATTTTTTCCCATAACTTATCGAAAATTTGCTGTTTACCTTTTGATATTCTGATACAATAAAGTATATAGCAGTATACAGTTGGAGAAAAAGCAGTATATAATTTGGGTTGGGATGCTAAACAGTCTAACTGTTAGCAGCTTTTAATAGAAATGCTTATTTACTATATGTGTGGTTTACAACACTGTACTCTCATATAGTTACTAACCAGTCGGTCTCCAAGCAAATGATGACTTATTTGAAGCCAGTGACTGTCCGAATGATTTGCTCCCTGAACTATTTTTCACGGTTCACGTAGATTC
Organism: Perodicticus potto; assembly: GCA_963574655.1. NCBI lineage: Eukaryota > Metazoa > Chordata > Mammalia > Primates > Lorisidae > Perodicticus > Perodicticus potto. Next base: position 25,029 of record CAUYRH010140428.1, read on the forward strand.
TCTGCTGTCAGTTAGTTCATGCCAAACTTCACTTGTTTGGGGGCATTGATGTCGGTTAAAAGACGAACGCGTCTGGGTTGAGACGTGATCGTGGTTGAGAGGAGAGGTGTGCCAACACGACTGAGCAGCCAGTTTTCTGAGTGATGTTGGAACATTCCTAAGAGACAGAATTTCCCTGAATGCTTCGATCTAGAATTTTAGATATTCGAGCAGTACTAACAAGACAGCAACTAACTTTTTAAGTTATGGGTTAGGGCAGAGTTAACTCAGAGGCACCATCAAGCAAACTAGTGGGCCAGACTGGGGTATTACCAAGGAGATACCCTACACCCAGCTCACAGGTTTCTTAGAGCTAGTAAGTGATAAAGGACCAGTGATCATTTCCTATTGCCCAAATATTTTGTGCCTGTGGCTTAATATAATCTGCACCGGGTTATTTCTTTAATGTATTTTTAATATCTCACATTTTTTTCTATTAAACTTAGCAGCACAGGCACTTTATTCACTCTCTAACCCTTGTCATCTGATCCAAATGCCTCTAAATTACACGGTATTCCTCTAGAACAAGAATGTTCCATTAACCTAGCTTTAATAACCTAACTCTCTTTCCACTCAAATGATGTCACTTCACATAAAACACATTGTTCCAGAGTGTCTCCCGGCCCTTAATCTTTACACAGATAATTGCTACAACTTTATCAGGAATGAAAAAGAATTTGATGTGATTCTTGCATAGTGATTGCTTGACTATGTCCTGGCCTTTGATCTACTGACGTATCAGAATGCATGTTTGAGAAAACACACATCTATTACTATTCTTTTAAATTCCCATTAGGTTAAGCCACATTATAGCACATTACACATTATTTATAAGATACAAATATACAATATAATGTAATATACAACACATTTTATATGTTTAAATATATTTAATGGCAAGGAAAGATAATCAAGTGAAAAAAATCAATATATAAAACATGAATCAAGGGCAGCACCTGTGCCTCAAAGAAGTAGGGCAATGGTCCCATAGTCCTGAGGTGGCGGGTTCAAACCTGGCCCCCACCAAAAACTGCAAAAAAAAAAAAAATCATGAATCATAAGCATGGCCCTGGAGGCAGCAGATTCTTCTGAAAGTGCCAGTAAAGTCTGTCTTAAGTTATTGTTGCCTCAGTGAAAGTAATTATGTTAGCACTGATTTGTGAGGATTTGTGAGTACAATCACTTATATATTTTTTAAATGCATGCATACCTGTGGTGTAGATAAGACTAGGAAAAATATATAATAAATCTTGTGAGAGTTATTAAAACCAGGGGTGATATTTTTTTCTTTTTTCTCTCTCTCTCCTTTATTTTGTATGTGCTTTCAAAATTTTCTATAGTGGCTCTCTGTTGAGTTTGAGATAAACTTTCTATTTATCTTAGAATTGTTATTATATTCCTTATAACTCACTCTGCATGTTTATTTTAGGCCTTAGAATACCACTGTTAACTCTTCATAGAATACTATAAATCTGACACTTTCTATTTTTTTTCCCTAAAGTGCACCAGAGACTTACAGAATAGCTCACATAATGCACACCCTGTTGGTATTCTGCAGGTAAAATCATTTGGGAATTTTTTTTTTTTTTTTTTTAGAGATAGAGTCTCACTTTGTCACCCTTGGTAGAATGCTGTGGCATCACAGCTCACAGCAACCTCTAGCTCTTGGGCTTAGGCAATTCTCTCCCAAGTAGCTGGGAATACAGGCGCCTGACATAACACCTGGCTAATTTTTGTTGCAGTTTGTATGGGTCTGGGTTTGAACCCACCACCCTTGGTTTATGGGGCCGGCGCCCTACTCACCGAGCCACAGGCGCCGCCCCTATTTGGGAATTTTTTTTGGCTAAAAGATCCTTCTTATGCCAAAATTCTTTTATACGACAATGCCAGAGGAAAGTTGGTATTAGCTGTTTAAAAAGTAACCTGTACTCAATATTCTCTCTTTAATTTTAAAACATATCTATTGAAATCCTTCCAATCTATGGTGAAAATTAATGATGAGTTTGGCTATGTTCATAGATGTTTGCACAGTAAAAGTACAAGACACAAAGTCAAAAGAGAAACAAGAAACCCGGGAAATCTGTTTGCCAAACATTATATGTAAAATGCCTTTTTATTTAACATGAATTTTTAATATGCAAACACATGAACAACCTAATTGGAAAATGAGCAATGGCCATGGCTGGGCAAAAACTAGTAGAAGAATAACTCCAGAAAATAAGAAAAAAATGGAAATATATTCAACCTCATTCATCACTGAAGAAATGTGAATCAAAACAAAAATACCTTTTCACTTAACAGACTAAGGAAAAAAGATTTGATTAAAGCCAGAATTGGGGTATCATAAATCGCTGTTACCTTTATAGAGTATATTTTATAAATATCTATAAAAACTTAGAGCATAAAATTTAGTTCAATAATTCTGTTTGGAATCTATATTGAAACATTTATGTAAGTACTGGAATGCATATGTATAAATATGATTATTGAGAAATTTTTGTAGCAGCCAAAAGGAAAACTGATAAACAGACTAAGACCCATTAGTAGCAGACTGGTTAAATTATCGTGTATCAGCACATAAATGGGATATTGTATAGTCAGCAAAACCAATGAGGTAGGCTCGGCGCCTGTGGCTCAACAGGCTAAGGTGCCAGCCACGTACACCTGAACTGGTGGGTTCGAATCCAGCCCGGGCCTGCCAAACAACAATGACGGCTGCAACCAAAAAATGGCCAGGCATTGATTGTGGTGGGCACCTGTAGACCCAGCTACTTTGGAGGCAGGGACAGGAGAATCACTCGAGCCCAGGAGTAGGAGGTTGCTGTGAGCTGTGATGCCACAGCACTCTACCCAGGGGGAGAGCTTGAGGCTCTGTCTAAAAAAAAAAAAAAAAAAAACCAATGAGGTAGATTTATGTATGCTGCTGTGGGAGATCTGCTAGCCATAATAATAAGTAAAATAAATGAAAGAAAGCAAAGAACAGGGTAATAATGATGTGAAAAAGAAAAAAAAAAGTATATCTACATTTATAGGCACGTGTATGCATTTCTGAAAGTCTTGGGCTACATAAGAAACTAATAGTACTTCTGGGAAGGAGATCCATTGAGTTTAGAGAAAGCAAGGAGATGCTTACTTTTGTTTTATGTTCTCTAGTAACTTAATATTACCACTATGAAAAAGAAAAACAGAAAAGATAATCTTTGAGAAAGATATATTTTAAAGTATGGGATTGTAACACTGATAGAAGCTTTATGCTATAATAGAAGTAGAATCATTTAACAAAGTTTAACTGTAAATTCACGAGTAAAAAGCCAGTCCATTATAACACATCTTAGTAACTGTGTCTACAGAAAGAAAAGTCTTAGAAGGTTACATTATTTTATCCCAAAATATTCTTGTTCTTTTTCCCTCCAAGGGGATTGGTAAAGATACTGAACACAAACATATAGAACCTAATTCTATATAAGGAAAAATAAGCTCTTGATGTAGACCAGATGGTGTTATTCCCTGTGACCATTCCTAGGATACAGTGTTAATGCTTACTCTATAAATTAAAAAATAAAAACCTTACCAACTTACCATATTCAGTTAATCACTTTAAACTTTTTTCTCCAGGTTTGATCTGTGATACATGGGTCTAGAATAGCTGGGGTATTAATCTGAAAAAGCCACTGAAGCCATCCCAGACAGTCCTCACCAGGTAACCGTCTTACATCTACAACACTGTGCCTGCCAGCAGTTTTTTCTAATGTGTTAACACAGATATAACATGAGAAGCCACACATATCATTGTCTTGTGAAAAAAATGGAGGAAGCAGAAAAATGATAAATTTTAGTTTTGCCCCATCCTCTTCAGTATACAGATTAAGAAACTATATGCTTACCTGATTTTAACTGTAAATTGTCACAATTCCCAAGCTATTGCCCTTCATATACTAATGGTAAACTGTGTGAGAAATTTGAAGCCCTTTAGCAAGGACCCCTCATATCCACAGGTCCTATAGGACCCCTCACAGCCCTGAGCAGTGTTCTTGCTATGCAGGGCTTAGGAGGACCAGAGGGAAAAGCCCACACCCTCTCATCAGTCCCCTAGCAAGGAATTGGGGCTCTGGGATACCCCAGAATTCACTCCCAGGAGACTTAAGTGCAAAAATCTCAAAACTTGAGCAGTTCCCCTTCAGAAAACTCAAATGTCTGAGAGTTTTATCATCTACAAACATCTGCCTTCCTCCAGTGATCAGATATAGGAAGAGCAATGTGGAACCAGAGAGGAGGCACCGGGAGGCCTGTGCAGACTGGCCCATGGCAGGCACGAGTCAGGTGGAGTCACAGCTACATCCAACACTTCCAGGACCCTAACGTGGAGAACGTCAGGGTTAACCAGGACCACTTGGCTGTCTAGCACCTGTCACAAGGGCCTGTGTGACATTTTTCATTTTCAAAGTCCTAGATTTGCTTAACTAGTGGGTTTTGTTTTTCCTTCCTAACAAAAAGTTAATTCAAAGAGCACACCTTTAGCTTCCTTTGTCCCTTCTAGGGAAAATGAAAAGAATAGCTTGTCCTATTCTGAATATGCTGTGCTTCTGATTTATCAAAGTAGAGAAGAGGGAGGCACGGGGTAGGTAGAGACATATACGAGGTGCCTTTATCCTTCTTTGCTAGACTGGCAAGTAGGAACCACCGTCTGGAAGGCACTCTACAGTGTGGTGTTAGGCAACTATTTAGGACTGCTTTAATCTTGAAGATAAAAATAGTCATGTTCAACAGAGTTCTGTCACTGGATAGCTTTACTTGGTTTTTTGTTTGTTTGCTTTTTTTGTTTTTGGAGTGAAGTTAAACATGGGAATCTGGGCTACACATGTTTTCAGCAAAAAAAAGTGGTGCACTAAAATACACAGTCAGTATAACACAAAGATAGGAAACTTTATTTTGCATTTTAAGAGTACTGAGCAGAAGGAGCTATCTTCGTGATCCCACATTAGCCCTGCAGCAGAAATAGCATGACGGTTAATCTAGGGAATTCCTGCTGAAAATGGCTCTTCTTGGGCCAGCCTCCGTTCTCCTGCATTTCAGAAGCCTTCACTTTCTAACAGTCACATACTGGTAGCAAAACTTACAAGATATTTACAACATATTTGCTTAAGAATAAAAAAACATGGGAGAAAACTGTCTGAAATTTTAACCTTTTTTAAACCTTTAAGTTTAGTTTGAATAAGCAAAACATAATTCTAAGAATCTTTTTTTGATTATTCTGATAATGATAACTGATGCTATCCACAGTCCTACCCGCCCCCCCCCAACTGGTAACTTTGGCCTCACTTTCCTGTAAAATAATCTAAGGCCCCATCCTGACCTATGAGCATTATCCTGAAATACAATACAAAACAGAAAAGAGTGTTTGCAGAAGGACCTCTGACCTCTGTAATAGTCCTTTAAAACTTTTACCAGCTTACAACTAGAGAACTCTGATCTCCTATTGATTTAACCCAGTGATGTGTCAATAAGGTTTCAGAGCTTGTTTCATAGAACCAAAGCTGAAAATGCTGAAATCTGCTCATCAGAAATGGGAAAAACCTGATTAGGACATTTTAAAGAATAAGTAAAGAGCCATATTTGATGGCTTAACATCTATAGACCACACTATCCAATATGGCAGCCATTACCACAGGTGGCTATTTACATTTACATGTAAATTAATTATAATTAAATAAAATTAAAAATTTAGTGCATTTTGCACTAGCCTCATCCCAAGTGCTGGACAGACATGTGGACATGTGATTAGTGGACAGCATAGTTATGACTATGTCCATCATCTTAGAAAGTACTATTGGACCGTACTGAACAAACACATTTATTAATAACGCAGTAGACTTTCATCGCCACTTGGTGAGAAATTTTTATTTGAAAAATTTGAGACTTTTTTTTTAAATTTCAATTTTCTTAGTGTTAGGTTAAGCGGTGTATTGCTTTTACAGGCGTCTTTTTCCTTGTCCTATTTATTTGTGTATTAAAATACATGGAATTAAATATTTTCTGTACTCTTACAAAGTTTGAAGTTCATGATTTCTTAAAAGAAAGAGGTACCGTGGTTGTATTGAATGACGGACTAAGGCTATCAGCTTGGTTCCCTGCCTCAGCAACATCTCTAAGTAAGCAAAACTACAGAAGATATGGGAACATTGTTAAGAGGCAATACTTTCTTCTTTACTCTTTACCTTTTGTAAGGCTTTATGTAGTTTTTCTACAATGATAAATATGTCTCAATTGTATTATCTAAAGCTAATTTGTGTTGTTTATGCGGTTAGAGTGGCAAACAAAATAAGTACTTTTTCATTTTTTTTTAAAACTGTCCATGATATGAGAACTCTGTACCTTTATTTAAATTATGTATCATAAACAACAGTAGTTTGTTTTCATTTGCTAACTAATATAATCACCTCGTGTTACAGTACATAAACTCCTTAGTCACTATTTTCTGCTATTATGATACCATTACTAAAACATCAGTCCCAATCACTCTTTCAGTCACTTATCCCTAGCAGTTCATTTATATTTTGGTTTTTGGACCAATAGTTGTGTGTTACACAAGACAAAAAAGTTCAAAACAAATCTGCCTTTGAGTCATTGAACATCAGGGATTTGAAATAGCTATATAACCAGCTGTGAGAAGGGTATAAATGTTCTGCCAATGTGCCCTTTATACATTGACCAGTCTCATTTTCAATGAAAGCATAAATAATAGAAGTTTGGAACTAGTTTGGAACTTTTGAATTTTTAAATATGAACCTCAGAATCTTAACAATGAAAAAAGTTAAGGTAAATGCTGTTCATTTGTGTTTTCTCTTTAAATAAATAAAAATAGAGTTGGTTTAGATGGTAAACAACAGGTTTGCTCCAAATAACCTATTCACATGGTTTATTTACAATAATGTTATTTCTTTGCTTAAATGGAGAGCTAGGTATGTTTAAGATGCTACTTACTAGATAGGAAATTATAATTTAAATTATATTACTTTAAGATTTTTAATGATTAAAAGAGCTCAGAGAATTAGTCTCCAAGTTTAGAGCCTCTATTTTGCTGGCAGAAAAATCTTAGCTAGCATCAAAAGTGTTATCATCCTCTCACGTCAACCAGTTTTTCCTTTTGATTCTCTTAAAAACATTTAGATACATGAGTCTCTTTGTTTTTAACTTTTTTTCTGAGACATAATCTCACTCTGCCACCCTGAGTACAGTGCTGGGTGTCACAGCTCACAACAACCTTAAACTCTTGGGCTCAGGCAATCCTCTTGCCTCAGCCTCCTGAGTAGTTGGGGCTACAGTCAACCTCCGCAACACCCGGCTAGTTTTTCTATTTTTTATTTTTTTATGTCTTTAATTAGTTCTATTTATTTATTAATTTATTTATTCTTAGTAGAGACAGGATCTTGCTCCTGCTCAGGCTTTGCTCATATAATCCCCCTGCCTCGGACGGCCTCCCAGAGTGCTAGGATTATAGGTGAGAACCACCACACCCAGTGAATGACACATTTCTAAAATTCCAGGGCGGCGCCTGTGGCTCAAAGGAATAGGGCGCCGGCCCCATATGCTGGAGGTGGCGAGTTCAAATACAGTCCCAGCCAAAAAAACTGAAAGAAAAAAGGTTGTATCAGTTTGCTGATCGTTGTGTTCTGATTTGGAAAAAATAAATAAAATAAAATAAAACCACCTAATTAATTAAAATCCCAGAAAGGTCTAGGATATCTCAGAAAAATAATGATATAGTGCAGATGTGGTGGAAGATAACCATTTATCTGCAACTAAGTCTTTGATGCCTTTGTAGAATTTGAACAAATGAGCCCCACCCGATAGCCCTCAGACAGCAGGAAGCCAGTGAAGCCGCCTGCCCGAGTCCAGTCGGGAACAGTGTTCCTCCCCTCTCATCCAAAATAAAGACCAAAATAAATCTGGACACAGCTTTGCACCATAAAAACAAGCAGAGCCACTTCAGATGAAAACCAAATGGGAAGTAAAACTGAGCGTTCGCCTAGGTTCCTGAGTGATGCTTCAGGTCCAAGAGTGAAACTAAGACGGGCATTTGCCTGTTTCCTGGTCCCTCTTGTGGGGTTAGTGTATGAGAAGTGCAGCGGAGTAAACAAGTATCTTCCCTAACAACAGGAAGTAAGAAATCCAACCTGCTTTGGCAAAGTGAAAGCAATACAGATTTGAGTCATTCCTGATGACAGTTCCTATGAGAATTGTAAGGTTATTATATGATAGTGGTAAACCCAACATATTTTATTCAGCACTAAACCCTTAACGGATGCTAGTCTTCATTTCAGATAGCATGTTTATCCGTACACAACTGAACTAACGGAACATTGATAACGGCCTTGTAAAAAGTATTGGCTCACAAAGCATCAGCTGAGCTTGGGACAATTATAGCAGGAAGCTCCTCCTGGAATCTGCTAGAAGTTAAATAGAACTAGATAGATGGATTAGACAAAACATACTCTCTGAATAAAAGAGAGAGAAATACAATAGGCACCAGTTAAGTGAAGAAAAATCAAATAATGAATGTGAATCAATTTGGAGGTTTGAATTTATTTTAGGTTCCCTAAGATAATATGGTCAATTTACCAGATCTAATTTAACATCTTAAGATAAAGAGAGCCATATGACCTAATTTGTAATTTTATTTTCTTAGGAGAATGCTTCAATATCTTTAACTTTCATATTTAATCAATTTTTTGTTCTTTTGTAGTTTTTATGGTCCCACCATCTATCACTCTATATTGGTTGGAAAAAAAATACAGATATGTGGGTCTCCCAAGAGAAAGCAATTTTGCAATCTTCCTCACCAATGCAGTCTAACAATTAAGAACCCTTAAGCTAAATAGCAAAATTCATTTTACAGGAAACTTTTATGCAGTATGTATAATTAGTTTTAGTTAACTTTATTAATGAAATGTCGCAAATCAATTAGGTTTGCAATAATCAGATGCTGAGGACCCAAGAGGAACCATTCATGTCACGAGAGGGGAAGGTGAGATACAATTTAGCTGGGAATCAAATGTAATTAGATTTGATCAATTGAGTATTCCTGTCCTGACGTAGAGTCAGGCAAAAACCTTGGGTGGAAAAGAGGTAGAAAAAACAGTGTGACTTAGAAATGTCTTCATGGCTTTGTGGTCCTATTGGCTACAAATGGCAGCCAAAGTGGGCTTTGAAACCACAAATATTGTTCAGATGGGGATAGGTTTTCAATTTATTTTTCAAATTTGAATGCTTTTAAGTGGGGTGAAATATATAAGTTCCTATTTGTCACAGACCTCAGTACTCTTTAATGCCTTATGTCAGGTATTTCATACATTTATTTAACTGCCCGAATTGAATTCCCATTGGCATTTCAGTTTGCAAATATCATCACCTAGAGATAGCTATTGAACAGGGGTCAGATAACACCACACTTTCTTTCCTCTGACTCTAAAATGGGGATATCAAAGAAATGTTATGGCAGTAAGAATATTATAATATTAGGCACAATGTATTCCTTTTTAAAGCTACACTTTGCAACAGATTCTGCTGTAATTCCCTCAATAATACGTTTTAAACGGTAGGTACATGTAAGTCACTGCTCGCAGCACTGAGCACAAAGTTGTAAACGAAGCAGACAAAATCGTTGGCCTCAGAGGACTTACATTCTAGCACATAAAGTAGAAAAGCCATCAAGTAAAATATGTAATAGGTGGGATGACATGAAAAGTGGAGAGTAGAGGAGGAGACACCTGTGCCTTGGTGTCTCCTTCACTTTACACTTGGGACTAAATGTGGAACCCCCATTTCCTATGCCTAGAAAAAAAATGACCCCCAAGAAGAAGGACCAGGGAAAAAGTTAAAATACCACGACTGTGACTTAGACATTCTGATCTTCAATTTTAGGATATCACCATCGACATAGGAATAAAAAAAAGCCTGAAATATTATCCTTTAAGTTGAATCAAAGAATTTCAGAACCAAAAGCCATCTAAAATAAAGTCTTTATCATTTCAAAAAAAAAAAAAATAATAAGACTCTCTCCAACTCGCTGAACTCTCCACGGGAAGAAACATGGTCAGTCAGGGAAGCCCTGGGAGCGTGGTGGAAAGCCCTGCACGGCTCCCCGTAGTCACCTGCAGGAGAGTGTGGGGAGTCCCATACATAGACCGCAGCGCAGGCCCTTCAAACCCCACCCACGCTGTGGGAGCGCCGGGAGCCAGGGGCGAGAGGGGCGGTGGGAGGGCGGGGCGAGTGGGGCGGTGGGAGGGCGGGGCGGTGGGAGGGCGGGGCGGGCGGGGCGGTGGGAGGGCGGGGCGAGCGGAGAGCCGGGGGCCAGCGGGGCGATGGGAGGGCGGGGCGGGCGGGGCGGTGGGAGGGCGGGGCGGGCGGGGCGGTGGGAGGGCGCGGAGAGCGGGGAGGTGGGAGGGCGGGGCGAGCGGGGCGGTGGGAGGGCGGGGCGAGCGGGGCAATGGGAGGGCGGGGCGAGCGGGGCAATGGGAGGGCGGGGTGGTGGGAGGGCGGGGCGGGCGGGGCGGTGGGAGGGCGGGCCGGGCGGGGCGGTGGGAGGGCGGGCCGAGCGCAGCTCTGGGCCTCCTCTTCCCCACACGGGTGCCTCCTGTGCTCCCAGATGCTCCCGTCAGGGAAGAGGAGCCCTGGGCTGGCCCCCTGGAGCCTCCTGCCCAGTCGACATCAGTCCTTGAGGACCTTCTGGCACATTCAGCCAGGGAGGAGGCCGCAGGATTATGGCCTGGTGGTGGCAACGGAGAGGAGAGTGCAGGTCTAAGAGTGGCTGCGGTGCTCAGGTGGGGACTGAGATCCGGTGCCCAGGGTCTTTGAAGAAAAAGAGCTGCCCATGAGCAGTTAAAACCTCCCATATGAATGTCCCGTGTGACTAACAACATCCCCTTGATGTGGACACCCTAAACCAAGAAGGTAACATTAAAAAATTGCCCAGGGTTGGAAGAGTGGTGGAGTGACACTTTCCACAACACAGGACATAGGAGACTTAGACACCTGTGTGCGCACACAGATCCTTATCTCATTATAATGAGCTCACAATAAAAAATTACAAATCACAGCTCAGGGCCCAAAGCATAGTGGTTAGGGCGCCAGCCACCTACACCAAGCATGGCAAGTTGGAACCGGCTGAGCCAACTAAACAACAATGACAACTGCAACAACAACAACAACAAAATAGCTGGGCATTGTTGCAGTGGCCTGTTAGTCCCAGCTACTTGGGAGGCTGAGGCAAGATAATTGCTTAAGCCCAAGAGTTGGGGGTTGCTGTGAGCTGTGATACTACAGCACTCTACCGAGGGCAACATAGTGAGACTCTGTCTCAAAAAAAAAAAAAAAAAAAAATTACAAATCGTACAAGGAAATAAGCCACCATCAGCATGTGGAACTGTGGGTAAATTGTCAACAAAACCCCTTCCCACTTTCAAAAACATATGTGTCTATTGATGCATTTTAAGATAAAATAAATTTAAATTAATCTGAAACTTTTTTATAATTCCCCACTTAACTTCTTTGATTAACTGACCTGATTAACTCTCCTGATATCTTTTTTTTTTTTTTTTGAGACTGAGTCTCACTATGTCGCCCTCAGTAGAGTGCCGTGGCGTCACAGTTCACAGCAATCTCAAACTCTTGGGCATAAGCAACTCTCCTGCCTCAGCCTCCCAAGTAGCTGGGACTACAGGTGCTCCCCACAATGCCTGGCTTTTTTTTTTGTTGGAGTTGTCATTGTTGTTTAGCTGGCCCAGCGAGGGTTGAACCTGCCAGCCCCGGTGTATGTGGCCAGCACCCTACCCACTGAGCTACGGGCACCGCCCATGTCCTGATACCTTTAGTAAGAAGACTTCTACCAAAGAATACTAATAGCTAAAATTTGTGAGTGTTTATCCTCTGTGAGTCTCAGAGGCTCAGAGACTGAATAACTTGTTTACACTCCCTCAGCTAGTAACATAATGAGAGTATTAATCCAACCAGAACAATATAATTCCAATCAAAACCCCACTTTTAATTGATCCAAAACTTATATGGGTGATGAAGGGCCAAGTATTTTAAAGATAACTTAAAGAAAAATAAAGACATAGTGTATTTTCCCTACCAGATGTAAAAGCTTATTACAAATCTATGATCATTATAACTTGTGAAGGCACAGGGATAGATAAATTGAAAAATGTATCAGAAGAGAAAGCACAGAGATTAACCATATAAAGAAACTTAAGATACAGCATGGAAGGCATTAAAAATTAGTATAAGAAGGATAAACTTTTCAGTAAATGATATGTGAATAATTGCTGATCCCTGTGGATAACATAAATATCTAACACACTACAGACACACACACACACATACACTGAATTCTAAATGGATTTTGTATCAAAACGTTAAAAATAGAACTTCAAAACTTTTACATCAACGGCTAACAAACTATATAGCTCACAGACCAAATCTGGTCCATCACCTGATTTTATAAATAAAGTTTTATTAGAACACAGTCACACCCATTAGCTTATCTGTCAGCTATAGCTACGTTTCCACAGTTGAGTAGTTGCCACAGAGACAGCGTGGCCCACAAAACCTAAAATATTTACTCTCTGATCCTTTGCTAAAAGTTTGCTGATTGTTGGATGAAAATTTAGGAGAATTGTCTTTATGATACCAAGATAGGAAAGAATCTCCTAAAAGACAAATATATTAAACTGCACGAAAATGTAAACTAGAGCTACATCTGAAAACTATAAACGCACTGCAGAAACCCAGAAGTGAGTGGGGAAAAGCAAGTTGTGAAAGAACCTTGCAGGCCATCTCTTCCATGTGCATTTTACACCTATGTTGTAAAAATATAAAAACACAGATAGAAGGCTTATGTACCAGCTCAGATCAACCATTATTTCTGGGCAGAGCAGGAGGGAAATGGGATCCGGAGGAATAAGAGACAGGCAGTGGGGGCAGTAGGCTTTAACTATATCTGGCTGTTTTATCAAAAATAGAGAGGGAAAGAGCGCGGGAGGTGGGGTCTTGGTGTGTGCCACACCTTTTGGGGGCAAAACACGATTGTAAGAGGGACTTTACCCAACTAATGCAATCAGTGTAACATGGTTTCTTGTACCCTCAATGAATCCCCAACAATAAAAAATAAAATAAAAATAAATAAATAAAATAAACAAAAGAACAAGAGGCAATATTGCAGGATGGTGCATGTTGAATCTCACCAGTAGATGCTAATGAATTACTCTGTGCTTTTCTGTGGGTTTGAAGTATTTGAATTGCAAGTGTGATGATCATTCAAGCACCTCCTCCCTGCTGGGCCTTGCTCTAGCCCAGGGGGTCGGCAAACTCTGGCCCACAGGCCAAATCCTACCTGCCACCTATATGTCGGTGCACACTAGGTGCTTAGAGTGACTTTTACATTTTTTTAAAGGTTGAAAACAACTAAAGAAGACTGATATTTCATATCATGTAAAACTTAAATAAGATTTAAATTTCAGGGTTCATCATTAAAGATTTATTGGAACTCAACCATACTCGGTCATTTATGTTTTGTTTGGCCATTTCTACATGGCAACAGCAGATTTGCCACACAGACCGTGTAAGCCCACAAAGCTGAAAATATTAACGGTCTGGGCCTTTACAGGGAAAGTTCACTGACCCCTGGTAAAGAGACACGATGACAAACACCACAGATACAGTCACATTGTCACACAGTGTTGTTTACATGTATATATGTACATCTATATCACCTAATGCTGGAAAAGGCAAGGAGCATTTTCTTCTATGGATTATACAATACCCTTGTTAAAGTTTCAATAAAAAAGGCTGAACAATCATGGAGCTCCCCTGATGAGACAGAAGTAATGTCTGGAAATATTTTTACTATCTTCTTCCCCAGAGCTATCGCACTGATTCAATTCATTGGCTAGAAATATTCAGAACATGAAATTTTATCACATAAGAAGTTTTTTCATGAGAAAAAATTCAATCCATCCTACTAAAACTATAATGGGAATTTAACTGCATTATTTTGTAGATGACTCTCCTAATGTTGCTTGTGCCTCTAGATCTGTTTGGAGTGAAATATTTAAAATGTGCCCTGGTACCACTTGCTTTGATGATGGAAAGTTCTCCGACTCTGGAGCAAGCCACGGCAAATAAACCCAAGCACAGGCTCTAAAAATAAACATGAAAGATGGGTGCCCTTTCTCAATGAAGGGTGCAAATGACACAGAAAAGACAGCATCTGTGTACACTGCAGCGTGTTGCAGAAGTTCTAGGAAACACTCTAAATAGCTTCAAACTCAATGGACGCTGACAAGTAGAGAACGGTTTTCTGAGAAGGACTAAGTTCACTGAGAAGAACGATATCCAGAAAGACATCCGTTGCACATTCACAACTGAGCTCTGCACTCAGACAGACAGATCTGTCCAGAGGGGAACCGGCCACCGACACTCATCACTGCGTTGTGGGGTCTGGGAGAACACCATAAATGGGCTTGCACCTGCTTTGTTTGGCAATGAACAGAAGTGTCATTTCTGGACCACCAAGAGCGTGCTGGAAGACCACTCGCCGTGCCTGGGTTCAAGCTCCGGGCCTTTCCTGACCGTTGTGCACCTCGGGCAAGCTTAAGCGTAGTTTCCGCAACGTGAGCACTTGTCATGGCAATGGCAATGAGCACACTGCTCACAGTTCCCGACTGTGTGCCAAAGTGCCACAGGTGCCACACTGAAGGCACAGGGGCACCATGGATCAGATGTGTCTTTTTCATTTAAAAAACACACAGGATATTTAACTTCTGTCAGCCAGCACACAAACTACTTGGCTAGAGATAGTTCAGGGTTTCAACATTAGATCTCATTACATTTGCTATGATAAAAAAGCAAATACTCTCTGAATGAGGCAATCAGCTGAGAAGCTGCGTAGTGCCCAGCAGGTACATGGCATCAACTTGTAACTGTGGTTACGTGACTGATGCAACGGTATATTGTATTTTTTCTTTCCTTCGATGTGTATCTTTTTTTTTTTTTTTTTTTTTTTGCAGTTTTTGGCCAGGGCTGAGTTTGAACCCACCACCTCCAGCATATGAGGCTGGTGCCCTACTCCTTTGAGCCACAGGCGCCATCCAGCTACAAAGCTGTTTAGAGGTGAGTTGTTGGGCTCTAACCACTTAATAAACAGAACCACTAACCATTCCTCATGGCCTGAGGCCCTATAAAAAATGTACTATGATACTAAGACCTCCAGGAACCAAGAAACTTTAGGAACCTCTGGCTTATGTTAAAACAGTCATTATGAAGCATACGTTTAAAAAGTCTTTGTAAAATCCTTAGTAAAGCAATACATTAAAAAATTATTCTTGATAAATGACTTCCATAAAAAGTAAACTTCCAAAGTTTACCTACTTAAAATTGAAGGTATCTCAATAATCTGGAAGGTCAGCTGTTTACCAGTCGTCATCTTCTAAGAGAGCAAAAGAGATGAAATTTCAAGAGACCAGTGGGCAGACCCCACAGAACAGGCTTACCAACAAATCGACTGAAACTGTTCCAAACAGGTGGATTGTCAACTCAGGCCATTGGCACAAATCTATCTAAGAGATGTTCACCACCACCCCCGGAGGCTTGACCTCTCCTTTACTCCTAGCAGATGTTATCTCCCCCACTCCACTCCCCACTTTATGGAGAAGGAAACTAGGGTCCTAAGAGGTGGCATGAGTGTTCAGGGGCCCCAAGTGGCAGAGCAGGACTTGAATCCAGTTCTTTGAACCTATCTCCACCAACCCTTCCTCTAAGATGGGTTGGCAGGAAACCATAAATGACCCCAGTGTTGAGTTACAGTCTACATAACCACTCTGTCCTGGGTCCTTTTGAGGCCCTTTTCGTCAACATGCAGGTAAGGTGCAGGAAGACTTTGCATCACATCCCGTCACTTTTGGTTCTCCATTGTTCTCACATTTTGGCAGCTCATCATCACAACCAAGACCAACCAGGCATTAGCTGCAAACTGACGTCAACCACGCTCGGGGGTCAAGCACAGCTGGCATCAAATTCCAACACAGCCACATAACAACTCTCAAGTCCCTAAGGAGTTACAATAACTTCTCAACTCCTTGGTTTTTTCTTTTGTATTTAAAATGGGTATAATACTTTGTTTGAGGGAACACTAAGGTTTGTTAGAAAGACTCTAGGGCTTGAATATAAAATTCTGATCAGTGGAGCTGGGGGTCCTATTTGCCACATAATATTCGTGATCAGGTTAGGAAACTTCAACTGTGCCCACAGCTGAGGACCAGACATTACGGGCACTTTTGATGCCTTGAGGACCATAACGGAGCCTGGCTGTTGTGAGGGACAAATATCCCAGAGAATAATGTGAAGAAAGCAGGAAGAAGGTGGGTGGTTGGGCCAGTAAAGGCCAGCAAGGACACCCTAGGTCAAGGAGAACAGTTCTTGGTATGAAGCATCAGCTGACGCTGGACGTGGGCAGACCTAGCTATCTGTGAGGGCCGTCCACCGAGAGTGTTTCTCTGAAGGTTGCAGTACTGTGTCTCCGGCAATCCAGCTGTGGGCCCAGAGCCAAATGGAACATTCTAGGCTCACTGTCTTTTGTACTTTGTCAGAATGGCCTAGAGATGGGTGTTGTCAAACAACTTGGCCCAGCTTCCCTTTTGACCAATCTCAAGCACAATGAACTCCAAGCCAATAGGCCCTAACCTCCAGACCCTAGAAAATAATTCCATGAAGGCTTCTGTCATTTATTTTCATTATGGAAATACATATGGAAGGAGAACTGGATGAATTAATAAGAAATCTTAAAGTGACTTAAGCTATATTACTATGTGTTACAAAGGAAGAACGTACTCCAATGTACAAAATTATTTTAGACCAAAACATGTGTTTGCATATTTAAGACAAATATACCAGTGACTTGTTAAAATAAAACAATGGCTTGGCTCTATTTAAAATTCATTTGTGTCCTTATTAAAACATTTGCATTGCAAAATGTCTGACATGAATACCATTATCAGCATCTCTATTGTTTCAAACTCTTCAGGGAAGATTTTCAGCAAACAGTCATTAAAATTCTAATTTTGCTGAATATAGATTAATAACCAGTCCATTCTATAAATATCACTTATAAAAACAGAAGTTTTGCTGGGAAAGAAAAGAAATAAAACGCAAATAGCAATACCAACTACTAGACTAGTATTTTGGCAAACTGCATATATTATTGCAAAAAGCAGAATTATGCAAGTATAATGGCAAGAGGCAGGGCATCACCTGAATTACAGTCACGTCAAATTCAATTTATGAACTATGACGCGTTCAATGTATTGTGTAGAAAACTGATAATTGAAATTCTCGCATACTGAGGGAGCATTCTGCAGAAGAGCATTATCAAACATCTCTAAACCTAAAAATAACTTTAAAAGGCAAGTACTACCAACTCCATTTTAGAGGTGAGAAAATCTAAAAGACCACAGAAGTTCACACACACCAGAAATATAATGGATGGCTCAGGGAAGAGTCATTGCTTTTGTCATAATCACCCTCGCAGAACAATTAACTTTTCTGGGTGGCTTCTTTTTTCTTTTAATCATTCAGTTCTCAAGGACAGGTTGAACCTGGTGAATCTTAGCACACATTTAGAAACAGGTGACTACACATACTATTAAGCCCAAAAGCTATTAGTATTCATTTCAGCCACTCTTCACAACTACTGAGCTTTAAAATCCTAATTATACACGGGAGGAGAAGGACATCATGGCACAGCAAGTAAGGAGTAAAGTAAAAATAATTTTATGTTTGGCATTGAAAGGACTTTAGAATTTACGTCTGAAGATGAGCAGCTGAAAATTCAAGACCTACCATGAAGCACAACTAGATGGAATGTAAGAATTTCCCAACCTGCCCAGCCTCTCTGCAGTCCCACCACCCTTGGGCTGGGAGCAAGTGAGGGCAGCTTCAAGCCCAGCCTACTCCTGGCCTTCACTAACCTGTTTCCAGTCTCTCCCACATCTGCACTGGCAGGGTCATAATTTCCTGGTCCAGGGAGGTAATTCTGTAAGTCCAAAAAGCCTGTTGCAGTTTTTCTGGAGCTGGACTTGGGTTGTCTCCAGGCAAAAACCAGAACTGAGAGCCTGCACTTGAGGGCCATGGACGCCAGCCCTGCCTCTGCTGCTGACTGGTCAGTGACTGTGAATTGCGCAAGCTAAGGGAACCCTTACCACTTTCTTCAGATCTGGTTGGGGAAATGCAATGTCCAGTGCAATATGATCTCAAATGGTTATTATAAAGTTATACATGTACTTACGGCACATTACTCAAGATGCAGTCGCTTGAAGTCTAACAGTAATCTGGAGTATAACTGCTTAAGACTTTTATATGCTAAGATTAGGAACTAATCTACAAAGACTTTATCTACTAAGATCAGCAGTGACGTGGACCACTGAAGGCTTATTCTGGGAACTATAAATAGAAATCTATGACAATGACGAAGCTGAGGGTTGGACAGTGAGTAACACCTCCCCACTATCCACTCAGCGGTGCATTTTCCTAATGGTCTAGTGGAAGATATGTTGGGGGTGGGTTGGGTTGTTCTGCAGAGTATTGTTCTGTAGTATTTCTTTGGTGGTCATCCCTTTACCATAAGACAGGTGGCCAAAAAGAAAAGAGGGTAGGTGGTATCCAGTTAAGCATCTGGGTTTCTGCCCATGGGCCTGTGTGTAGGAATCTGAGCATGGTGTGGTCAACTTTATTAAATTTGAGAAATGAAGGGACGACTTTTACTGGAAAATAAGTTTCACAAACACTCAACATTGACCTAAATTGAAACTGTTACTCAAATAGATACAAAAAAAAAAAAATTATTAGAAAGGACAAAACTGTTAAATTTAGATTAGTATAGTGTTGTAGCGAATACTGTTTTCACTGAAGCTAGGTGGCTGCTCGTAAGTAACCATCTCTTGAATGTTTCTCTTGAGCTTGGCCATGGATGCTACCACCACAGGCCACCATGGCTACTCAGGCCAGGTTGGGTCCTGTGATGTTGAATTCTCTCATATCCTCACCTCATCTCATCACCTTGAAACTGTCAGACCATGACAGGATCTTAGGTGTGCCATGAACATTTTTAAAGATCATTCATTAAATTATTTTTGAAAGAAGTTCAAAGCACAGTAAGTGTATTCTTTTTTTTACTCTTTATTTTATTTTATTTTATTTTTTTGATCAACATAACTTCACTCTGCTGCAAAGTTTAAATATAGGTTCAAGTATGCTGGGAGATAAAAAAACAAAAAAAAAGGTTGAAAAACATTGAAGGGCATTAAGATAAGAACATGAAGATTAGAACGTTCCGCTGACTCAGGGAATGTGTCACAGACAGCGTGTGTGTCCTTCCTTCCTCTTTCCATACCCAGAAATGGCTGTAGAAGAAAGATGACAAGAATCAAGAGAAGTGGCAATCGCTATGCACTTCTGGGTGTCACCTCCCCTTGCTGGGTGTCACTGGTAAAATGAGGGAGCTGTCTAGAATCTGGGTAATGTCTAGAGCCCTTGTAGAGTGTGCCTTCCATAATGATATAGTTCTTTAGTACACTGGAGTTAGTCTTCTGCCCAGGCTAAGTGAGCATTCCTACTGTGCCTTAAGTCATAGTGTTTCCTGGACAGGCGGTCCATCCTGGCCTCTGGGCTGAGGCCTCTGCCATGGTTATGCAGACAGAGGAGCTCTTCATGCTACAGGTTGCTCTAGCTGCACTGCGACCACTACCCTGGGAAGTCCCTGAACACGGCTAACACGTGCCAGCACCAGAGCACATCCACCAAAGACACGCCCAAACATAGAAGCAGGCATTGCAACCCTGCATCAAAATTAATATGTAAAATAAATTCAGTAAGTAACAAATCCTTCATCCCACCTGATCATATTTATCAAAGCTCAACATTAGCTTTACGACAAATAATCAGGATGGAAAGAAAGAGAACTAAAATGAGAAAGAGAGAAAGAGCTCCCCTTCTGGATTCTATAACAATAAATTCACCTTCTAGAACAGAGATTATGACATAGTTTCCAGAATTTAGATCCAATTTATTCAAATAATTGCAACCTAATTATATGGAGCTATTTTAAATACTGATTTGCTTCCCATTTAAATTAAAACCTGTCACCTGTGACTATTATTCCAAATACGTTCCTCATAATCTAGAAATGGAAAATTAATTTTAAAAATTAGCTTTCCTTAGATATGACTGGTCTTCTCAACAACTTACAGCCCTCTATAAAAGACTATCAAAGACTGACCCACCCAACACATTAGTTGCATCCTTTTATATTTCAATTTTTAACACAAAAGAGTATATATATATATTTTCTAACAGTGTAAGTTATTTATTTCTTCATAAAGAAGCCAGGGAAAAAGAATTGGTTGTAAGCATGAATAGAGTCCCAGATCAGACATTCAGTCCCCAATCCTCTGAACTTGGACAAGCCACATGCCCCCTAGGGTTTGGTGGCTGCCTGGGTCAAATGAGGATAATGCCCCATTTCCTGCCTGCAGGCAGGGGATTTCATAGCCTGACAGTCCAATATTCTAACAGATATGTAATACTGGCAATGGAACACAACAACTTTGTCCTTCATCACAGGCACTGCTGCCCAGGAATTAGGGAATCCAAAATTCTCCTAAATTTCTGGAAGCTGGTAGAAAGAGTGTTGTTATACAAAACACTTCCCAGTATGAAGGCTTCAAAGGAGAAGGCATTTCCATTCTAGAAAGGGGAAGACACATGGCCAAAACTACTTACCTATTCCTCCCTGTGAAAAAGTCACAAAAAGTAAAACCACACCCAGCCTTTTCACTATGCTTTTAATACATGATTCCAGAATGTAGGCTCAGGAATTCTCAACTCTATTGCCTTCATGAAGACCTACTTCCCGGGTCCCCCCATGCTTCATGTAATTGTTGCTCACCACATATTAGCACTGCAAAGCTGGGGCCCAAGTGACCACAAAAGGACACGCAGCCCACCTCGAGGAACTCTGCCTTACTGGGCTCAGCTCTTTTACCCAGGTACCACGTTCCACGGCCTCTCAAATATTGACTTTTTCATACTCTATGAGTAGACTATAGTTAAAAAAATTAGTAAATTTGCTGAATTTAGTCATTTGAGGTATGCCAATTCAGTAGCCGTTATACGAGCTAAACAAAAAACAGTTCTCTTTTTAAATTCCTTTGTTTTTGTTTTCATTCCTCTAAAGGTGGCTTAATGGTTCATTCAGAATATAGTAACAGGCTCGACGCCTGTGGCTCAACAGGCTAAGGCACCAGCCACGTACACCTGAGCTGGCGGGTTCGAATCCAGCCCGGGCCGCCAAACAACAATGACGGCTGCAACCAAAAAATGGCCGGGCGTTGTGGTGGGCACCTGTAGTCTCAGCTACTTGGGAGGCGGAGACAAGAGACTCGCTTGAGCCCAGGAATTGGAGGTTGCTACGAGCTGTGATGCCATGGCACTCCATCCAGGGTGACAGTCTCAAAAAAAAAAAAAAAAATAGAATATAGTAACAATTTGCTTACCTAGCATATGATACTGAACAAAGCTAAAAATCCTAAAGTAAATGAAATTCAGTCAATAATCATGGACTGTGTGTACAAACAAGGTCTTTGGTTAAAATATTTTATTTTCATTGAGAATTCTCCATCTAAAACTAGAACTTTACCTTAGAAACTCAAACAATATAACCTAAACATTTGTACTCTCATATTAATGTGAAGTAAAAAGAAATTAAAATGCTCAAGCTTTCGTGTACATTGCATTTCAAAATATATATAACGCATATTTTATTTTCATTTTAAACACATATCTAACGAAATTGATTATCTGTTTGCATAGCCCAAAATAAATTAAAACACATTAAAAAGGGAAGTTTCAGCAAGATGTGAGGGTGGGCACCTGTAACCCCAGCTACTCAGGAGGTTGAGGCAGGAGGATCACGGGAGCCCAAAAGTTTGAGGTTGCAGTGAGCCAAGATGATGTCACTACCCTCTAGCCAGGGTGACAGAATTAGATTTTGTTTCAAAAAAATAAAAAGAAACCCAAGAAAGGAAAGTTTCTACTAAAAACCAGCTCAGTAGCTTGGCACCCATACCTCAGTGGTTAGGGTACTGGCCACATACACAGGGGCTGGTGGGGTTTGAACCCAGCCCAAGCCTGCTAAACAACGACAACTGCAACAAACAAACAAAAACCAGCCAGGTGTTGTGGCGGGCACCTGTAGTCCCAGCTACTTGGGAGGCTGAGGCAAGAGAATGACTTAAGCCCAAGAGTTTGAGGTTGCTGTGAGCTGTGACACCATGGCCCTCTACCAAGGGCGACATAGTGAGAACTCTATCTCAAAATAAATAAATAAATAAAAACTAGCTCAGTGATATAAGCAAAGAGCAAAATCTGGTTTGGGAAAAAGCAAGAAAAAATATGAAAAGGAGAAACACGGAGACCCGTATAAAGTAAAGTTCAAGTTGTAGTTGAGCCCTTCATGCAGGGGGCATGCGGAACACACTCTCATTGTGCACACTGAGCTCTCACCCACTGCCCTGCTCCTCTCCCCACTCTCCTCTCCTCTCTCCCTCTTGCTAGCCTATATTTGTGTTTTATCATTCATGTGGGCATGTAGCTGTTTCATACTCTGGTTAGTATTGAGTACATTGGATATTGTTTTTCCATTCTTGACATACTTTACTAACGAAAATGTGTTTCAACTCCATCCAGGTAAACATAAAAGAGGTAAAGTCTCCATCTTTGTTATGGCTGAATAGTACTCCATGGTATACATATGCTACAGTTTATTAATCCATTCATGGGTTGATGAGAACTTGGGTTATTTCTTGGCAATTATGAATAGAGCGGCAATAAACATTCTGGTGCAAATGTCTTTGTGGTAAAATGATTTTTGTTCTTCTGGGTAGCTACTTGGTAATGGAATTGCAGGATGAAATAGAAGGTTGACTTTTAGTTCTTTGAGGATTCCCCATACTTCTTTCCATAAAGGTTGTCTTGGTTTGCAATCCCACCAGCAGTTTTCTCCACATCCACACCATCATCTGAGAATTTGGGACTTTGTGATGTGGGCTAATCTCACTGGTCAAAAGTTTTAACCAAAAGAAACATCATAGTGACCCTGAGATTAGTTAAAATTTCAATTAGGTTAATAAAACAGATAAAACCTTCTATGCCTGGTTTTGCATTCCTGTTACTCAGGAATGGGCAATTGGTAGATTCATGGTGTTTTCAATGACTTGGTTTTCAGCATTAAGTCATTCACAAAGGACAAGTTTAAT
This sequence comes from Perodicticus potto, assembly GCA_963574655.1. Lineage (NCBI taxonomy): Eukaryota > Metazoa > Chordata > Mammalia > Primates > Lorisidae > Perodicticus > Perodicticus potto. The sequence continues at coordinate 48,431 of CAUYRH010140428.1, forward strand.
TGCATGTTTAACCAAAGGGCAGCTCCACAGGGACACAATGGAAGGCTCAACAGTGTCCGGGGAAAGCAAAACCAACCCAAGCGAAGGCTTGAAGGTCACACCCCTGTCCTTCAGGGTGGGGTAGTGCACACTCTGCCAGCAGCCAGGACCGGCATGGTTCTTGACCACCGGCATGAACAGATACATGAAAGAAATGGGACTCGGCACTGCCCGCGGGTTCAAACGTGCCGCAGTCTACAACCTTAACCTACCCTTTAGCATAAATAAAATGTAATATGACAATGGGAACAATTAATAATAATTTTACATTTGTTAGTGGCAGTTAGCAGAGTTACTGCTTGGCATACTGCACACTCTGCAGCCTCTCACCCAGGGTGCTTAGAAGTGACAGCGAGGCTGACAGACACACTTTGTTTGCTGGCTCAGCATTTGACGGCATAACTGGTCTGAAAGAGCGGAATCCGGTTTTAAACAGAAGATGTGGTCCAGACTTTGAAATCTGTCAGCCTCGGTTCTGGTCCTGCCCTGGCTCCCTTCTAGCTGTGTGATTCAAGGAAATTTCCTATCTCCCTAAATCTTAAAATGTAGCTAATCCCAGAACTGAACTAAGGTTCTTTAGGGATTGCTTAAGACAATGCGTGCAAGGTACTTAGCAGAGGGGCTAAGAGAGAGAGTAAACACTTAAACATGCCCGCCGACGTTCACATTATCATGAACTCTGAGAATGCCTGGATTGGAGGGCAAGGAGTTTATGAATAAGTAAATTAACTTTCTACTCTCTTCTCTCATCCCCTGGGTCATCCCCTGCACTGCTGTTCCATTCTCACCTTTGTTTTTGAACAAGGAAAAGCCTTGTGAGATCAAGCAATTAAGGGTTCTTCTCTTATTATGAAAACTGAGAGGAAGAGAAATTGAGAATGCAGGTCGATGGGGCTAATACAGAATTCACTGCAACTCTGTTCAGAAAACAAAGCAACTCTGAGGAGCACCCTCTCAGCCTGCAGGTGCTGCCAAAGAACAGGACCACCTACACCTTAAAGGCCCGAATGGAGCCAAAGGGCCCTGCTCCCAAAAGATGCCACAAGTAGAAAGAATAATGGAAAAGAAACAGAATTGAAAAGCAATTAAGGAACTGTCAACAAGAAGAGGCAAGCAAAGATATTTGCACCAGATGGTTCATTGCAGCTCAATTCATAATAGCCAAGTCATGGAAGAAGCCCAAGTGCCCATCAACCCATGAATGGATTAATAAATTGTGGTATATATGTATACCATGGAATATTATGCAGCCTTTAAAAAAAGATGGAGACTTGGGCAGCGCCTGTGGCTCAGTGAGTAGGGCACTAGCCCCATATACCCAGGGTGGCAGGTTCAAATCTGGCCGCGGCCAAATTGCTACCAAAAAATAGCCAGGTGTTGTGGTGGTGCCTGTAGTCCCAGCTACTCAGGAGGCTGAGGCAAGAGAATCACCTGAGTCCAGGAGGTGGAAGTTGCCATGAGCTGTGTGACGCCAAGGCACTCTACAGAGGGCGATAAAGTGAGACTCTGTCTCTACAAAAAAAGAAAAAAGAAAAAAAGAAAGATGGAGACCTTACCTCCTTTAGGTTTACATGGATGGAGCTGGAAAATAATCTTCTTAGTAAAGTATCTCAAGAATGGAAGAAAACATATCCAATGTACTCAGTACTTTTATGAAGCCAATTTATAATTACTCCCATTTTCTTATGAAAGACACATCACAACTATAGCCTGGGATGAAGGAGAAAAATGGAGGAGGATGGAAGGGGAGGGAGGAGGTTTGATGGAGGGCAAACGGTGGGACCACACCTATGGAGCATATTGTAAGGGTACGAGTCAAATCTACCAAGTATTAACACAATAATTAAGTAAATGAGGTGAAAGCTATATTAATTAGTTTCATATAACCATTCCAAATTGTATTTAAAAAAAATCAATCAACCACAAAAGCACAAATGTATTCATGATCTATGTGTATATGACTTAATAAAAGGAAAAAAATTTTTTGTTTAAAAATAAAAAAAAATTTAAAAAAAAGAGGTGAGCAAAACCAGGCATTGACATGATCATTCAATCTTTTCTCATCTCACTTTTTGGCTCAAATTACCCTCCTATCAGAATTAGAATTATGGATATCGCCGCAGTCCACATCAGCCTCACAGTTGACACTCTCCTTCCCTGACCAATGAAAGGTCATCCATCGGGCTTCCGCCAGCAGCATCCCTTCCAAAAGGGCTCCTGTCACTCATATCACTGTGAGGAGCCAAGGTCAGAGGCAAACGCGTCCCTCTACAAACCTGGGTGTTCAGTGCCTTGTGCAGACACCTTCAGTTCTCTGTGGCCTCCCAGAGATACCCGTAAAATCCTCAGAGAAATACCATGTCCACCCTGGAATAGGGTAAGAAGTGTCATTGGCTGAATTGAACTGTGTTCCCCCAAAACTCATATGTTGAAATCCCATCCCCCAGTACCTCAGAATATAACCATCTTTGTAAGACAAGGTCTCTTTAAAACAGCAGTTCTCAACCTGTGGGTCGCAACTGTATTAAAGAGCCGCGGCATTAGGAAGGTTGAGAACCACTGCTTTAAAAGGAGATTAGATTAAAATGAGGCCATTAGGATGAAGCCCTCATCCAACAGGACTAGCGTCCTTAAAAGTGGAAGGAGCAGCCCGAGCACTGAGAGGAAAGGCCACGTGAGGACACAAACCAGCAGATAGCCGTGGGCACGCTGAGGACAGAGGCCTCGGGAGAAACCAAACTTGCCCACATCCGATCTCAGAATTGCAGCCTCACAACTGCGAGAAAATCAATGTCTTGTTTAAGCCACCCGGTTGTGGCACTTTGTTATAGGAGCCCTAGAAGCCTAACAAGAAGGCTCTGTGTGTTTCCCAGAATAAAGAGGTCTTGAATGACCACAGTACAAGCACTCTTACTAAGGGTTTTAATATTGCAGATTATATTATATTATAGAATTATTATTCTATAATATATTATAGAATTATTATTATATTATAGAATATATCTGCAATATTAAAACAATAATAACTACATGAATATGCCTAACGTCAGAAATTATTACAATAACTTTCTCACGTCTCCTGCAGTCAATCATTCTCCTCTTTCAATTAATCCCCAACAGAATCTTCCCAAAGCACAGTTTTGAAAACTTTATTCACCTGCTCTGAATGGACCTCTTATACATGGCTCTGGAGGGTCTGGCTGGGCACTGCCCGCTCCAGCCAGGCCTAAAGCTCTCCCAGTCGGAAAGGTTGCTGCCACCTGGACGCTCCTGGGATCTCCTTTCTCCTCACCTTTGTTTTGTTTTTCTCATCTGGAACTCACGGACCACTAGAGCTCAGAAGACTCCCAAGGCACATAAGAATACATTGAAATTCAATGCAAATACTTATACCTGTCAATAGTTGAGCCTTTTTTCAGAAAAAGGGCTCATAATTCTCATTAAATTTTCAAAGAGCTTGACAATGTTGAGTATTACCTAAGTCCTGTACTCCTGGAAAACAGATATGGTTGAGCACCCCCCAACTTTTGTGTTACCGCAGAGACCCACTCTCCCCCCGGGGAGTAAGAGAAGGCTTGCCATTGACCCCCTGGTTTACCTGATCTGGCCAGACATAGATCTTTCAAATTCTCACACTTTCTCTCATAAATGAATAGAGGAACCTCTGTCCTTCCTGACCAATCTGGACAAAATACCTGCTCACATGACCAAGCTCATCTGTCTTTTCCTCCCTGCAGGCCTCTATCAGCTCACCCCACACTCCCTTCCTTTTTCCTTTTCGTACCCTTAAAAATCCCCTCCTTTTTGAGGTCATGGACTTCTCCATCTTCCTGCTGCACCAGGTGTGAGAGGCCCCCAGCCCGGGCTTGTAAATAAACCTCTTGCTTTTGCATCAGATTTAGTCTCTCGGTGATTTATGTGGGGGATCCCTTGAGCTGGGCACAACAGCTGGGCATGGTGGTGCTCACCTGTAGTCCCAGCTACTTGGGAGGCTGAGGCTCCCAGGAGTTCAAAACTGCAGTGAGCTATGATGATGCCACTACACTCCACCCTGGGTGACAGAGTGAGACTCTATTTTTAAAACTAAAATTTAAAAAAAAACGAAAATGCCATTCTGCCTGACCTTTGGGACACTGTGAACCCCCTGGTGGGTGCATTTTGCTCTTGGCCCTTTCTCTGTTTGCTAGTTACCCTCCCCCATCACAAAAGCCCTTTCAAGTAAAGTCCTTCCTTACCTAAGCCTACGATGTGCTTTTTATTTGACAAGCTCTATGACCAACAAATAATTAAGAACCAGTGCTTCTCATGAATTAATTGCCACCCTCCTTCCTTGCAACTTGCCTAAGCTTCAGCCATCCCACCAGGCCCCTTCCCAACAAATCCTTGCCTGCCCCATCTCCCAAGCAGGTAGCAGCCTTTCTAAGTCTACCTTTGGTTAGACTTAGAGGTTAAAGGATTAACCAATGGGTTCCCCACCCTCAAGCCTCCCTGCTCCCTGCCCAGGGCCCTTAGGGGAGGGCTGCTACCTGCAGCCCTCAAAGGGAGGCACTGAATCCTGGCATTTGAGTTTCAAAAGCCAAGGTAAGGAGGAAGGCAGAAAATGGTGGACAAGTCCCTGATCACTCTGTGCAGACTACAGGAAGGGTCCAAGAGATGAGCGCAGAGCTGCCGGCACCGGACTGACATTGTTGTCCTCAGTGGCCAGTGGAGTCAGGACCCAGGGAGATCTGGTCCCCCCCACAGGGCGTGCTGTCCCCTGCACTGCTCCTTCCCAGCCCAGGGCTTAGGACCCCACCAGGCCAGCTCCTCCCACCCCTGCTTCTCTCCCTGCTGCCCATGTCCATCCCGAGGCATCACACACACCGATGTTTAAAGGCAGGCCCTCAGCAGGTGTTTGATCCTGATGTGATCATCCATGAACGGGACAACCAGGCCAACACGAGAATAGCCAACAGCTGCGGCAGGGCTTCGCGGAATCACAGAGGTGCTGGGTTGGAATGGATTTTGAAAGTCTTAAAATCCAGCTCCCCAGCCATCCCCAGGGTTCACAAATAAAGTCTCCGGAGAGACTGAAAGAGTTTGCTGTGGAAAGCTGGGGTCAGCTGGTCACTCTTCCTGAGACCCCTACTAAACTGGCATGTCAGGAAAATGAAATAATAGAGAAGGAAGGTGAGAACCTAACAGAAGGAAAACATGAGAGGAAGTTAGAAGTGACGTTAAGAAAGAGAAAAAAAGCAGAAAAATTGACCCTGAGCGACCTTAAAGGGCCCTGTAAATCCTGTAATGGGGACTCACATCTTTCGCTAGTCAGCTGGGGAAGTTCTGCAGCAAGGGAATGCTAGAAAAATACTACAGGAATTTAAGAGCCACTTCCCTCTTCAACATTTTAGCCATTTTTTTCTTCTGTGCACTAAAGTAAAGAGGTTGAATCTCTTTAATAATAAACTAAATAATAATTAAATAATGACTTTATGAGATCTTCCAAACTTTCCTCCTCAACCAAAAATACACTAATGTCTTCCCATACCTCTAGCAAATTAACAGAGCATAAAATAGTCCTGTCTTAAATATAGCAGCCTGTCCTGATTTCAACAAGAACGGGTATGTTTGCCTGCGTGCGATCAGCAGTTTCCACCCATACTAAAATAACCTAAAATCGTTTTTCTCTTGCATTTTGTAAGCTGTGACACTCAGTCCTCACTTTCAGGCAGTCTTGACAGAGACAGAGTTAAGCTGCATAACCCCTTTGCATTTGTGTACATCTCTGGAGGCTACACAGAATTATCATTTCAAATCATTCCCCTTCATTTCATTCCTGCTGAGGTTAGTTCAATAGGCTCTGGGACTCTAATTTCTATTACTTCTGTTTTAGTCAATTTCCTCAGATATCCAATGTGTAAGCAAAACCTCCTGGAGCCCTTCTATGTGAGGGAGAGAGATCCACTATTATTTCATCATTCAGAGGATAAACCGACTATATGAGAAGTTTTTCAGGATAATGGCATTTCTTTAAAATAGACCCCTAAGCCCAAGGCCAAATAGAGATTGCAACCACACCAAAAGAAAATCGCACAAAGCAAATTCAGAAAACTCTGCTGCTTCAGTGTCATCCTCCTGTATTTTACTTTCACGGAAAATCAGTTGGGCTGGGGTGATGGGGAGGAGAATGGAGTGTGAAGAATTGAATCCCCTCATCCCACTGTGTACCTTTGATGACAAAGGTCAAACCAGGAGCTTCTGTTTCATCCAAAGGTTGAGAGGGAAATATTGAGTGAAGGAGAGACACAATTAGCCAGTCAAACCATTACAATCGACTCCAAAAACCTGATCAGAAGCTAAGAGACATTGTGTAATCTAAGCAAAATGTGGAAGGCTGTCACTTTTTAAAATTCTATAGGGAGGAGAGTTAGATGAAGCACAAATTTAATAGTTTCTCCCATTTGCTTATACAACGAAGGCCTTCTCTTTAGACCTTTTAAAAAATTTAAGCACATTACCAGGAGTAGTTACAGAGAATCAAACAATTACAGAGAATTAATGTTCCTTCCACTGCGAGAGCCTCGTGAGAGTGGGGGAATCATGTGGAAACCATAAAAGAAGCATCGCTGTGCCTTTCCACATTTGCCTGTTTGGAAAATAATACCAGCTTTCCACATCTGCAGGTAAATCAATAAATCAACCCAGAATTTAAAAAGCACGCATTGGTCTGATACGCACGTACAGCTTAATTGATTCATCTCAAAGTCTGGGCTTGCTCCAAGTTGCCTTTTCACTTTAAGTAAATATTGAGCAATTCGAGTTTTGAAACTACCTTTGAGTTCAGTGCACACAACATGCTCTCCACTTAATAAAGGGGAGATCGTGTAGAAATGCCCATCTGAAAATAGACGAAAACCTACCTGACTCCAGCAAGTAGAGTGGGTAGGAGCCATGGAGATGGCAGAGGTGAACCCCATTACCAATCATATTGGAAAACTGAGATCAGCAGAGGTTAAATAAACCCCCAAAAAATCCCAGAGCAGGTGACCTTTTCCTTTTCCCTAAAGCACACTGCCCCAATGAGCTCACCAGATTCTCTCTCTGTAGGCAGCATCAATCTTCCCAGCACCTCAACCATATTCCCCCTCAAATTAGCCACCAGACATGTGGCCTGGTGCTAACCTCAGACAGGGACCCCGTGGTATAGCCACACAAATGCTTTGCTCTTTCAATTCTTGCCTGCACACAGTGCTTACTACAAATATTTATAATTTAAAAAACACATATTCCCCTGCCTTTTATAAATATGACTAGTTACAAAACAAAGTGAAATATCACAACAGGTCGCCTAAGGTCAAATAGTTCTGTATACTTCACAACTTGAGACACAAGTTTCAGCATTTTCTTAAATTTTTGTTTTTTAAGAGAGAATCTTGGGCGGTGCCTGTGGCTCAAAGGAGTAGGGCGCTGGCCCCATATGCTGGAGGCAGTGGGTTCAAACCCAGCCCCAGTCAAAAACTGCTAAAAAAAAAAAAAAGAGTCTCACTCTGTCACCCTGGCTTTAGTGCAGTGGGATCATAGCTCACAAACTCCCGAGCTCAAGAGATTCTCTTGCCTCAGCCTCCTGAGTAACTGGGACTACCGGCATGAGCCACCACACCTGGAAAATTTTTTCTATTTTTAGAGACAGGGTCTCAGTCTTGCTCAGACTAATCTCAAACTCCTGAGTCCCACCTGCCTCAGCCTCCCAGAGTCTAGGATGACAGGTGTGAGCCTCCACGCCTGGCTGCCTTTTCCTAATGTTAATAAAAGCTCAACCACTTGGTACCTTCCAGCCTTCTGGTATAGCACCAACTCCAGAGGAAAACGATTTTCAAACATGTGAAGCAAATAAACTGGCATTTACCACCTTTTGAACAAAACCCAGGGAGGGAATCAAGACACAAAGATTGTGTCGATAACGCCACAATCGATGAGGATGCCATGTGGAAGGAAGTGCAGTCTGATCCCCAGGTGATGCTTATAAATGGCAGCTTGCCACGGAACTGACAAGGCCCCTGGAGAAAATAATCTGTGACCAGAAGACGGAGAGGTGAGGAGAACCACCTGGAAACCACTAGTGTGCCCATGTGAGCCTCGAGTTCACAGGTGTGACTAGGGAAGGAGAGAGTCACTCATAAGCAGGGAATGGGGGGGGGAGGGCTAAGTAACCTGAGAAGCCAGTGGGGGGAGTAAAGAGATTAGAGTTGAAACTGTGTCCACAGCAGGGGCGCCTGTGGCCTTGAGAGGCAGCAGGAGGGAGGAGGTATTTTCCAAAATGCACAGCAGTAGCTCCCATCCATGCCCTCTCTGCAAAGTGATATTGTCACTTCCCATCAGGTGGGGGTCTTCTCCTCCATGCCCTTGAATGTGGTGGGCTCATGGACCCTCTGATCAGTGCAGCAAGGCAGAGGTGACGACATGCCAGCTCTGGGAAGATGCTTACCTGAACTGGGAGCTATTGCTCCCTGCCTCTCACGGGCGGCCACCACGTTGGAACTGAGGTTGTCCAGAAGCCCCTCGGAAGTACCCTGGCACAGGGGTCACCCCAGTGGGGCAGAGGACGGGGTAACTAGGCCATGGAGCCCTGGGCACCCCCGCTGACATGAGGACCAGAGACAAATTCGCCGGTAGAACCCTTCCAGCATCCCAAAGTCAAAAAATTGTAAGCGAAATAAAATGGTAGTTTCTAGCAATTAAGTTTTGGGATTGTTCGTTACCGAGAAATTGATGCCCCAAACATAGGAACAGCACAGTAACAAGTTCCGTCTTATAGAGAAGCAATCTGCAACTGATTTCAAATTGCTGGGCCTTTTGCCCAAAAGATATCTAATCAGAGCTCAAAAATGTGAAATAGAAGAAAACAGAGCTGCTCGGACATGGGTGGACAAGAGTAGCTGGAACACAGCTCTGCCACGAATGTGTCAGTGATTCCGGCTGGTGCTCTGGGCGTGTCAACCCCACGGAGAGGACTGGTTACACTTCCTCAGGAATCAGCACTGTGACCCACCTGGCCCTGCCGCCCCAAGAGGCAGGTCGAGAGCTCTTACTCTTACCTCTGCAGCCAGGGGCCCCTGGCTCTAATGTGAAGCAGGAGTTGGAACCCTGGAAATCAAACAGGTCGTGCCCCTGAACCCCCTTCTTCCTGTGTCAGGCCTGATCACTGACATTTCCACCCAACCTGTGCGTGCTCGCCCTGAAGGACTTTCCTCCTGATCTCAACACAGACCAACAACCCCTCACCCTGCTCCTTCCTATTCCCTCCTTCTCTCCCCTCACTCTTTTCCTGCTCTCAGTGAAAGAGGGAAGAAAAAGAAACGGGAAATGGCTTTGCAAGGTGGTTGGGTCATGAGACTCTGAACCCAAACTCTCTCAGCTTCCCTTCAACCTTGCCCATTGCTAGCCAGGCAGCTGTGCCTCCGTTTTCCAAGCTATAAAGTGGATGCAATCATCACACAAACCCTGCTCACGAATTGTCGCACTTATGTGGTGACAGGGCTCAGTAAATGTCAGGCCATCATTATTATCCTAACCCAAACGTTTGGCTTTCCAAGATTCTACAGAGGAATTTATACATAGCAACTGAGATGCACCATAGGGAATTATGCGTAATCTCTTTTATTTTTTTTAATTTATGTAATACCTTTTAAAGAACAAAACTGGCTCAGCGCCTGTGGCTCAAGCGGCTAAGGCACCAGCCACATACACCTGAGCTGGTGGGTTCAAATCCAGCCCAGGCCCGCCAAACAACAATGACGGCTGCAACCAAAATATAGCCAGGCGTTGTGGCGGGCGCCTGTAGTCCCAGTTACTTGGGAGGCAGCGGCAGGAGAATCGCTTGAGCCCATGAGTTGGAGGTTGCTGTGAGCTGTGATGCCACAGCACTCTACCAACGTAACAGCATGAGGCTCCATCTCAAAAAAAAATAAAAATTAAAATAAAAAAAAAAAAGAAAAAAACTTTTGACACGTTATTATTAGCCCCATGAAGGCTCACTACATTTTACCAAGGAGGACTTTACTAGGTGGCTTAACAGCCCAATAGTCGCTGTACTGAGACTTCACGGGGCAGAAATGATAACTCTCGTTACCACTGATGGATTGTGGCCCCCATCTGGGTCTGACAAGTTAGCAAATCCAGGTGCCAGTTTGAGTGGGTCAGCCCTTAAAAGATCCCAGAGCAATACCTGGAGTCAAGTGTGTCACAGAAGGAGGTTGGCTGAGCGGCTTTCAGGCAGCCCAATTTGACAGTCCTCTTAAGTAAGAAGATTTGGGAAATGGCAAAGAAAAGAATATCTGTGTAATAAATAGTAGAGTTCTGACTCACCCTGTACGCACGTATCAAAGCAGGACTGACCCAAAGAAGCTCACATTTGAAAAATCCGAGTTGGATGTCTGGGGCAGCAGCCAGAAATGCAGCCAGGTGACATTCCGAACCATTCCCCTCGGTGCCCACCCATGGGGGCCCTAATTGTTAATGTATCAATGTTCAGAGCAACATTATTCTGGTTGCTTCTTGATCGCATGCAGTGACTTACGCATTTTCAGAAAGGGTGACCACATGAAACGGGAAGGTTATGATAACTGGTGGAAAATGTGTGTCAAATTAGGAGAGCATAGAATTTGTGCCTCTTTGAGCAATCTCCTTTAAGAGCACAACCTATTATCTCTATCATTTTCCAATGTTTCTTTGGGTAGGCTCTGTCTATCTTCTGTGTTAACAGCTGTCCACATAAAAAGCAAGTTAAACTAAAACAAAATTCATGGCTCAGCGCCTGTAGCTCAGAGGCTAAGGCGACAGCCACATACACCAGAGCTGGAGGGTTCGAACCCAGTCTGCCAAACAACAATGACAACTATAACCAAAAAAACAAAAACAAATAGCGGGGTGCTGTGGCAGGCGCCTGTAGTCCCAGCTACTTGGGAGGCTGAGGCAAGAGAATTGCTTAAGCCCAAGAGTTTGAGGTTGCGGGGAGCTGTGACATCATGGCACTCTACCAAGGGTGACACAGACTCTGTCTCAAAAAAAGAAAACAGAATTCATTCACTCATTCAACACCAGTTACACCAAGAGACCCTAGAAGTCTTACAGACTCACACACAATAAAATCTTCCAACCAGATATTTAAAATATGTCTCATTTACTTGTTGCACATACATCACAAGCTAATATGTACTTGGATAAAGACTCTTTTATTGAGAGCATCTTATGTTCATACCTAAGAGAAAAAGCCATTGGCTCACCTAGGAAAGACCAGCTAACTTCTAAATGGGGCTTGCCCCAGATGAAGTATCTGGTGGCTGCAGGAGCATCGGACCATTTTCTTGCCCCTCGGTGCATCCTCCGATCAGGGGTTTCTTTGGAAGTCACCATGGGGCATTTGGAAGAGCCACTGATTAGTTCTCCCCCCAACTTCCTCTGAAAGTTAGAAACACGAGGAAGATGCTTTAAACTGCCAGGGGGGCTTTCTAGGGGAGTAGAATAGACAGGAAGAAAGGAAAATGGGGGACTTCTTTATGCACTTCTGTACATTTAGCATTATTATTGTTTTCATAAGTTAAAAAATTATTTTAAGAATCTCACCTGAAAAATCACAACCCCAGACCACGAACTAAATGATGTGACATTATTCCAGCTCTTGAAGTCTATGCCAGCATTGCACCCTGCACAGCCAGTTACCAGCACTTGCATGTCCACATCTTAATTAAAGTGCAAAGGAAAAGAAACGGAATTACTTAATTTTTCAGTGCCTCAGTTTCCTCATTTGCAAAATGGGACTCAAAACAGTATCTACCTCACAGGGCAGTTTTGAGAACTAAATGAGCTAACAAAAATTGCTGGCACTCAAAGCTCAAATGTCAGCTAGGATTATTTTCATGATGGTCATTCTTATTAATTCTACACCAACAGCTGAAAGATTTCTGCCAGTATTTCCCCAAATCCTCCTAAAGTGTGCACAAAAGAACTTTCTGAGCCAACATAAAGTACACTGTCAAAATATTAATATATAGCTATGAATAAGTATATCTTTTTGTTAAAACCTTATCACCAAAGGCAAAGCCGTTGAACCACTTTTAGCAGATAAGGATGAAAAGTCAAATGTTATATCGTGTCAATACCAACCAACATAAAATTAAAGAAAGCCTTCCAACCTCTTAAGGGTTCTGGAAAGAGTGTGCCTAGAGAAAACTGTGCAAAATCAAAGTTACTCAAGTTTTCAATTGACACATTATAAAATACTGAGTAGGAAACTGACATGTCCGATCTAAGGCTAAATAAATAAACATGAACATTAACAGGATAGGGCGCTTTCCTACTAAAAACTCCAGCAGCTCACAAAGGAAATTGCTATCACTGAATGGAGCATCTCAAGAGCTCAGCTGCACAAACCTTTACCCAGGCTTGTCTCCTTGACAAACCACTAATACACAGACACCTGTGCTTCCTAAACTAACGCGCACAGATTTCACTCACAATCAAAGCTCAGGCACGAATTTGGGGGGTGGGGGGACTCACCCATGAGTATAAATTTCACATAAAAAGGGAAAGGATAAGAACATAAAGTTCTGAAAGAGACATAAAGCTGTGCTAGCTAGACTTGAGGATTAGTTCAAGAAGTCCAGATCCCTTGAAATAGAAATACCAGCCCAGCAATGATGTTAAATAGTAAACAAACTAGTATTTGCAACAAAGTGTTAACATGTTTCTTATCTAAAACAATAAGCAAAATAGTATGCTCAAACATTCAAAAGATCTTAAAAAAAGATAATTCATAAAAATAGAAGCTCTAAAAAGCAAGCAAACATGCGGGAAAGCCCCTGCCTACCAGTAATTAAAAATGCAAGTTGAACAGGATAGCCACTTTCCCTACTAAATCAGCAAAAGTAAATTAATGGTTATTTTTATATTGAATGTCACCGAAGTATTCCATGAAACTGGTGATCTCAATTGAGCCTGTCAAGTCGTAAATGGGTACAATCCTTTGGGAAATCCATCGGGCAAAACGTAAACTAGTGGCATAAAAGATCTCTAAATTAATATGAGAAAAGCCCACACGCTGAAGGCTGACCATCAAAAAATGTTTTAGTGGTTACATTTAGAGAATGGTTAATGTTGAATTTGGAGAAAACTGAACGTATTACATGAGAGAGATAATTAGACCAATTATGGTACACTCACCATATGGAAAATCAAAACCAACATAAACCCCCTAAAACAATATGGAAAAATGTGAATCATGTAAGGAAACAGAATATGAAATCATTTACATGCCAGGCTATGACTTGATTAAATATGAGTATTAATAGGGAATAAACAAAAAATTCTGCGAGTTACGTTTGTTAAGGATATTTTTCTCTTTCTTGTTCAATGTTCTAATGGCATTACACCACTTTGTTAAAAAAAATGATATTTTTGAAAACTAAATAATGAAAAGGACAAATTTTCTTTAGGAAAGCTAAAGTGAATCCAAAGTAATATAAACAAGGGTTTTAAATTTTAGCAGAATAAACCCCAAATATTAAAGGTGAAACAAAGCCACGAGGCCAAATGTAAAGTTGGGTAGGCTGGTCTGGAAAACAGCAAGGCTCTGTCCAAGCCTGGGTAGGCACACCTGTCCAGCCAACACGCGCCATGCCTGTCCCCAAGACAGGGGCACAGCAGGCAGCGGGCTCCCAAGCCACCCTGGCTCCTGGTGCTACGAGGTACAAGCATCAGAGAGCGTGAGCTCCAGCCACGAGTACAATGCCCACTGGGGACATGGCCACTGCCTCTCAGCTCCTCTCAGGAGGCCGGGGACACTGTCTTAGCCCTGTACCTAACGGAGAGTCTGAAGTAATTAGGGCTTGCAAGCACACGGCAAGTGCCTTCAAAATGGCATAAGGAATATTTATCAAGCAAAAACACTGCGCTGACTCTGAGTTTAAGAAGTAAATTATAAAAGCCAACACTCAGCATGCTGTGATTCTTGTCCTCTACCAAAGACTGTGGCACACGGACACAGCCCATGGAAAACATGAACAAAGGCAGGTCGAGGAAACAGAAAGTAAAATTAAATGTAGTGCACAATTACAAGTTTGTTTAAACTATCTGAATAAGCAAAAGATCGTAACAGCTACATCTGGGTTCTAGGTTCCTCCCATCCTTCCATCCCTCCCTCCTCCCAACCTTGCTTCCCCTCTTCCTTTCTCCAAACTTGCTCTGAAATGATATGACCTCATTCCACAGGGAGGAAACCGAGAGGCAGGAGGTACAAAGTCCCAATAAATTCCATCCTGCTCTGAATCCCACGCTACTGCATCCGTCCTTACTTAACTCATTTGGAGAGGTGATTGTTCTCATGCAGTTACAATTTGGCTTTTTAATCCCAGAAACATATTCCAAAAAGAGAAAAATGGTTCATCATTTTTCAATGATACAATTATGTCTGAATTGAGTTTTGGTGAATTATTTTCTCTTTAGAATTTATGATGCAAGACTCAAGGAGGAACTACTTTGGCTAGAAGAAAACAGATCGGCATTTACTGCCATTTCACAGTCTGGGCAGAAGTGGGACCTGGGGAATTGCCCATCTTTTCTGCTCTGATCGGTTTTACAAGGCTGCCGGGCCTGAGGAGTCTGTCGTTACCATGGCAACTTGGCACTGCATCCCGCATCCTTCATGAGGCAGGAGTAGGGACCTGCCTTCCTTGTCAGGTTCACACCACCCCCCGCCCGCATGAGGCTGGACTATCAGCTGAGATTCATCTCTAGCTCCAGTGCGTCTGGGGGTAGTGTCTTTGTTGAAACGATTCTGTGCAAGATTAATATTCAGTCTTTTTGCACAAGATTAGCTATACCAACCGTTAACATAGTGAAATACTTTGGTTCTTCCATTCTGCCCTAAGCAACCCTCTTATCCCTTTCCCCACTCCCAGGGCCCTGAATGCTTTAACCTTTTCCCTGAGAGCCCCTTCTACTCCCCACCCACATACTCAGCGATGAAGGAGTTAAGAGGTGGCACAGCAGGGGACCTCCAGCCTTCTGCCCAGCTTTAGCTCTGATTAGTCAAACAATACCAGTTAAATGTTTTGACTAAGGAGCCCTTTGTACAGAGGCGCTGAGGTTCCAGACCAATCTCCCATATTAATTAGCAACATCTGCCCAGGATGTGAAAGGGGCGGGGGCAGACACACCGACACCACGCTGCATCTTCAGTATTGCCACAAGTCCAGTATCATTTCTTCTCTCATAGAGGAAACAGGAGTGAAGGAGAGAGAAAGACAGCAGCCACAGCAAGAAAGACGAAAACCCCCCGCAGCATAAGAGGGACACTTTCGCATTTTTTGTGAACAGGCTACACTGTACAACTTAGAATTCCGACTGCCAATTTTAAAGGAACCAGATTGTGACCCTTTACTTCCCATTCACAATGGTAAGAGCACCATTTCCTTAAATCTTCTGGGAAATAATAGTTCTATAAATAATGATGACACCAAATCCGTTTTTCATAGCATTTCCCATGTCCTGGGCTCTGTTCTATGCAGGTATATTCTTACTAAATCCTAAAAGAAAAAAAAAATTCTCTAATGGTTATCTTGTTCAAAAATATATTTGTTTGTAATTTATTTTATATTGTGATTTTGTTTTACTGACATTTTACAGAGGAGGAAATTGAGGCACAGAGAAGTCATGCAGGTGGGCCATCGTTACAGCCTAAGAAAGGGCAGAACTGGGATCTGGAAGCCGGGCAGTCTGAGCGCAGAGGCCACAACTGCTCCAAGACATTGTTTGCTGGAGCAAACCGTCTATACCAACATACTACACTTGGCATTTTCCTGGCTGAAGCAGAAAGACAACAGCTTCCCAACAAGCCCATGGACTTCATCATTCTCCCCAGACCCCCAGGCTCAGTCAGTCCCTGTCCCTGGAGCCCTGGGGTCAGAAGCACCCTCTGCTCCTGGGCCCAGTCCTAAGCCAGGCAGGTGGTACAGAGGAAAGACCAATGTTCCACTGGCAGAAAAGGGTTCATATCAGGAGCAGTGGATGAACAGAAGGCACCCCCAAAAGATCAGAAAGAAAAAAGGAGAAAACAGGAAATGCCTAGGAGGGGAAGATGGAACAAACGAGCAGTCACTGAACGAGGAAGGTCCTACACCTTTCAGATGGGGCCCAGAGAGAGGACTGGGCTTGTTCAAGACAGCAGTTCATTAATAAAAAAACTTAATTAATTTCAAGTCTCATTCTAGACCAGCACCCCTCAAATCACACTGCATCTGCAAAGCTAACAATGCACAAAGAAAAGGCCTGATCCCCCGAATCTGTTCCCCTCCTCTTCTGGAGCATGTGGACAGATGACATTTCCCAGCCTCCCTTGCAGCCAGGTGCAGTCACATGATGACAAGTGGCCAATGGGATGAAAGAAGCAGGTACAGGTACCACACCCAGGCCTGGCCACACAAACCTCCCCACTGTTCCTCTGCAATCGTTCTTCTTCCCACTGACCAGAATGAAACCCTCATGCAACCTTGAACAAAGTTGCAGAGCTGTCTTTAACCTGAATCCAGATGCTCCCCACAAAAATGAAAGAACATCAATCATCATCACCTGTCACTGCTGTGGTCTATCCCTGCTATAATGAGGGAGAAGCTTCTATGAGGAACCAGTGCCTGTTTGGGCCAATTTCTCACCCTACCCAACCCACACTAAATGAGGAAAAGTTCCAGCTGATCATCCCTGACCCTCAAAACAAACACGTACACCAATCATTTAATTTACAAAATGGTAATGTATAATAATATCTACCCAAACCCTTCAATTTAGAATTTTTTTAATGGAGTATTCAAGGTTACAAAACATGAGCCTCCTTCCATTCTATTTCATCTGACAATGAACTAATTAACTATTAGTAGTGTTTGCTATTAAACATGATTTGCTCTTTACCCTTGGTCCACACTGGTGTGCTAGAGTCAACTCATACTATGATTTGCTCTTTACCCTTGGTCTATGGTGTGCTAGAGTCAACTCATACTATGCACCAGCTTCAGCTAGTTACTAAAAAAACTTACAATTAAATTACATTAGAAACAAAGATATATAGTCAAAACTCATCTCATTGTAAACATTTTACTACATTTTATTATCCATGCTCTTGAAATTATTTGCCCCTATCGTACTGTATGGCGTTAACATCTTTTGTTATCTATATCATGCAAATGCTATATAATGATGTTCTAGTGTACATCTCTGTTTTCAGAGACATTAAGTTGGTAGCTTGAAATCAGCTGTACAGGGAGTGTTTCCGCCACCATAGAAATTGGCAAAGACTACAAATCAAGAAGGTCTGTTGTTGTTGTTGTTGATCCTGTTTTTCTAGATAGTAGTTAAATAGTTGCCACTCTTCTTAAGGAACAAACAAGCTTGAACATCATCCTCTTAGTTATTTTAAACCAATATGAAGACATCTGGACTTGTTAATATGAAAATACTGTTATTCTTTATTTGCATATTTTACTTTGGTTTCTCTCAAAAATTACGAAGTTGCTTCAAGAAAATTATTTAAATTATTGTAATAGGAAATACATTATTTATGTATTTCCTATTACAATGGAAATAACTGGAATAGATGCCACATAAAAACGTATCTGTGAGAATTTGAACTCATTGTCTGTTTTCTATTCAGAGTATGCATTTGCTAACCAGGATTTCGCTTCCTTAAATTATGCACAATCCTTTAAAGCTAATATGACAGAGAAAAAAAGTCTGGAACAGTTTAAAGGGCAATTCTTCCCCAACTGATCTATAGATTGCATGTAGTCCCAGTCAGAATCCAACCAAGCTTTTTTGTAGATGTTGAAAAAGCTGATTATAAAATTGACATGGAAAATATAAAAAGGACTTAAAAGAACCAATCGATTTTGAGAAAGAACGTAGTGAAGGATCTAAACTACCTGATTCCATAACTGCAGTCTAGTGCAGATTACCTACAGTAATCAAAGCAATATAGTACTGGCCTAGAGACAGACAAATAAGTAATCAAGGCAGCATGGAACTGGCCAAAAGACAGACAAGTAGTTCAGTGGAACAGAGAACAGAAAGAAACACAGACACATAGTCAACTGATTTCTAACAAAGGTGCCAAAGTAATTGAATGGAGAAAGAATACACTATTCAACAAACAGTGCAGGACAACTGCATACCCATACGGAAAATATTTCTGTGGTGCTCAAGTATCTTTTTCAGGCTGTACATTTTGGCTTGCAGTGTACCTGAGTGGAAGGGCAGAAAGAGGGGCTCAAATGTGTAGCTTCCCTCGTGATACGAATTTAACTTAAAACTGAAGATGCGGCTCGGCGCCTGTGGCTCAACAGGCTAAGGCGCCAGCCACGTACACCTGAGCTGGCGGGTTCGAATCCAGCCCGGCCCGCCAAACAACAATGACGGCTGCAACCAAAAAACAGCCAGGCGTTGTAGCAGGTGCCTGTAGTCCCAGCTACTTGGGAGGCGGAGGCAGAAGACTCGCTTAAGCCCAGGAATTGGAGGTTGCTGTGAGCTGTGATGCCACAGCCCTCTATCCAGGGTGACAGCTTGAGGCTCTGTCTCAAAAATAAATAAATTAATTAATTAAATAAAATTATAAAAAAAAAAAAACACTGAAGATGCAGGAATATTTTCTATTCTAATACTTAAATGCTTTTATTATTTCTACTTAATATGACAGTACAAAAAATTAAGTTGCTATGTTTACGTTGGCTAGCTGAGGTCTCTGTTGTAGTTGTGCCCCTCACCCAGGAGGAGTGCCATGTATGCTTACATTGTGCCCATTAGGTGAGAACCCACCGATCACCCTCCCTCCTCCCTCACCTGCTCTTCTCTCCCCTCCCCCAACTTGAATTAAATTGAGTTTGTTGTTTGTTTGTTTGTTTGTTTTGGTAGAGACAGAGTCTCACTTTATCACCCTCGGTAGAGTGCTCTGGCGTCACAGCTCACAGCAACCTCCAAGTCCTGGGCTTAGGCTATTCTCTTGCCTCAGCCTCCCTAGTAGCTGAGACTACAGGCACCCGCCACAACGCCCAGCTACTTTTTTGTTGCAGTTTGGCCGGGGCCGGGTTTGAACCCGCCACCCTTGGTATATGGGGCCAGCACCTTACCCACTGAGCCACAGGTGCTGCCCTGGAGTTTATTTCTTGTATGGGCATGTATTAGTTTGTGTACTGGCTTCATATCAGTATTGAATTCACTGGATCCTTGATTTTCCATTCTTGTGATACCTTACTAAAGAGAATGGGCTCCAACTTACCCATGTTAACACAAAACACGTAAAGTTTCCATCTTTCTATGGCTGATACATATACCACAGTTTATTAATCCATTCATGGGTTGATGGGCACTTGAGTTGATTCCATATCCTGGTAATTGTAAATTGAGTTGCAATAAACAATGCAGTGCAAACGTCCCTATGATAAAATGGCTTTTGTTCTTCTGGGTAGACACCTAGGGATCAAATGGAAGGTTTATTTTGAGCAGCAATTCTCAACCTGTGGGTCGTGACCCCTTTGGAGGTTTCCTGCATACCAGATATTTAAATTACGATTCCTAACAGGAGCAAAATTACAGTTATGAAGTATTTTACATAAATACTTACCACAAAAATAATTTTATGGTTGGGGGTCACCACAATATGAGCAACTATATATTAAAGGGTCGTGGGGGCAGCGCCAGTGGCTCATCAAGTAGGGCGCCAGCCCGTATACCGAAGGTGGCGGGTTCAAACCTAGCCTCAGCTGTACTGCAAAGCAGAAAAATAGCTGGGTGTTGTGGCGGGCGCCTGTAGTCCCAGCTACTCGGGAGGCTGAGGCAAGATAATCGCCTACGCCCAGGAGTTGGAGGTTGCTGTGAGCTGTGTGACACCACAGCACTCTACTGAGGGCCATAGAGTGAGACTCTGTCTCTACAAAAAAAAGAAAAAAAGAAGAAGAAGAATGTGTAAAGGGTCGTGGCATTAGGAAGATTGAAAACCACTGATTTAGAGTTCTTTGAGGATTCTCCATACTTCTTTCCAAAGAGGCTATCTTAGTTTGCCTTCCCACCTAATTAAATAAATTCAGTGTAAGACTTGTTTATCTTCTGGGACTTGCTAAACCTGTGTCTGGAAGCCTCAGAATGGATCTAGTGCGCTCTGTCAGGGTGGGGGGCACACTTGATTCAATCTGTCCAAAAAACAAAGTAGGTAAACAAAACATGTGTACCCCCTAAAATCCTGAAATTTTTAAAAATTACAATAGAAATAAAAAGGTCTAAAAAACATATATTAATAAGAATTTTACCTTTTCACCACTAAGTCATAGGGTCATTTCTTAGGAGAAAACTGTGAGAGGTGATCTACAAAACAATGTTGGTGAAATACTCTAACTGAACCCCCTTCACAGCTTAAGAAAATAAGTTCAAATCAATTAGGTCACTAATACAAAAATCCTAAAGCCTCAGGGCCAGGTGTTTCCAGGTTTCTGCTCCACTGCTCCATTTCAGTGGGTCTCTCAGGGTGGCTGCAACCACCCAGACTCATTTGCAGAGGAATCGTCTAGGGAGTCCTATGAATGTGGCCACCAGGCCCCACCTGTTTTCAGCTGGCAGTGTCCAGACGAGGGGCTAGATTTATAGTCTGACCACACTCTGCAGGTGATACCTACGCACATCTCTATGACCATACCATGTGGACTCAGAGAAAAACATTTAGAAGCCAGACAAGCCTATGGAAAACCAGCTGTTGGCAATGGGAAAGTAGAGGTTATTATTACAAGTGAAAATTATGTTAGCCTGTTTTTCCTCTGACCATTTTTAACATCTTGAAATGTCTTGGAACACACAAGGATATTAAACAAAGAATAGGAACACTAATTCCTAAATGTATTATGAAACTAAAAATAAGCTTTTGAGAGTTCATATTTGCATCTGGGAGTGACAAAGAGCAAAGCTCTAATACAACCAGAGCTTCAGGCTCCATCTTCACAGAAACTGAACAGTTGGTCACTAAAGGATGGAACCATGAAGTCAAGAAAAGTGCTCAAACCTCCCCAGGGTCTGGGCAGAACCTCTGAGGCCAGCCCCATGTGGAACTCAAGAATCCACAGAACTTGCAGGTTTTTACTGATTAAGTAACTTGGACTGCTAGCTATGCCTTCCTCCTCCAAGGGAAAGTCCTCCATTTGAACTTGGATCTTAACTACAGGCATATATTTATGAAATAGCTCTTGAAGAAAAATCACACTGAGAAAGAGAGACATCAGCAGAAGAAGCCCTTCCCCACGGCCCCAGCTACCAATTTCTTTTCACAGCTAACACACCTGAGCAATCTTCCAACTTACTGTACCTCTTAAATTATAGCACCCTGACAAGGCTATTTTAAAAGGTTACAGGACAAAACAATAACAACTATAAAGGCCAGGATCGGCCTGGGTGTGATTTCAGGAAGTCAGGCCAACACGACTCCAGCGCTGTCGCTGTCATGGCAGGTCTTTGTCTCCCGGGTTCTAGGCTCTGATTTGCATGTTTCAGGATTACATTACAAAGCAATACCTCCCACTCACAGAGTCAGAGCTTTGTTGAAACGATTAATATAGAAATGTGCCAAATTATTTAAAGATGTCTGAATAGTGAGCAAAACATTATCATCAGCTGATACATGAGAAGTAGCTCGGTACATCCTGCACCAAAACCATCAGGGAAACACCTTTTTCTCTATTCAAGCTGTGCAAGGGAGTTTGCATATTTGAGGTAATTTCAGATATCTGTGATAGTTTCTGGGGAATCAGGAAGTATTCCAAAGCAGTCTAGTTTTACTCAATCGTGGCATATCTACAACTGAGGTTGTAATTTTCTCAGAATAATGTGTGCACAACGAAAGAGAGGCAATATCTGTGAACAGCAGAGTGGATTCTCTGCAGCCACGAAGGATCGCAGGGCACACCAGGGTCCAGCAGAAGCTGGAGACTGAGCGTGCGGTGACACCTGTCTAAGATGGGCGGTTTCCTCGGGCAGAGCTCCACAGCCTTAATTTTAGACAGGAAAGGTCAACATTTGGACAGGCCTAGGTTGTAGTTTTAATGCGTGGTTGCAGCAGAATGTCCAAAGGGATAAGGGAGCTGAGAGTATTGACAAGAGATGGCTTCAAGTGATAGATCACGCTGCCTAACCTGGAAAGCAGGAAGAGATAGTTGCCAAGCTCAGATCTGGGCCGGGGGGGCCCCGGAAGGAGCCTGGGGGCCCTGGGAGGGCGTCTGGGAGGGGCCTGGGAGAGGCCTGGGGGGCTGGGAGGGGGTCTGGGACGAGCCTGGGGTCCTGAGCGGGGGGCCTGGGAGGAGCCTGGGGGGCCTGGGTGGAATCTGGGCGAGGCCTGGGAGGAGCCTGGGGGTCCTGGGAAGGTTCTGAGAGGGGCCTGAGAGGAGCCTGGGGGGCCTGGGAGGGAGCCTGGGAGGGGGCCTGGGAGGAGCCCGGGAGGAGCCTGGGGGGCCTGGGAGGGCTCTGGGAGGGGCATGGGTAAGAGAAAATGAAGCCTCAAAGGCCCTGGAGGTTCCAATCAGGCTGAAGGACAAATGTGATAAGAACCCAGCCAGGAGCTGCAGGATGCAGGGAAACAAGACAGATAAGACTCTGGAATTGGAGAATGCAGAAGTCAACAGCTCTGGGATACCTTTGTGGAGGATCCAGTCATGAGCCAGAAAAGCCGAAATAGAGCAGGGGTGAGGCGAGATGCAGCTGGGACAACAGGGCCACTGCGAGGCTGGAGAGTCGGGTGGGTTTTCCACAGGATGCCACATTGAAACCAGTGTCAGCAGGACTTGGAGGTGGGAAAGAAACTGAATCAGATATGAAAGATTTCAAGGAATATGAGAATGTGACAGAATGGGGTCCGTGGCAGAAAAAGCTCCCAAGAAGTACAATTCTGTACAAAGTGGTGAAAGGGCAATATCTGCAAGTTACATTGGGGATCTAGTAGAAGAAAGTTTCTCTCTCTCTTAACATATTTCAGGCCCAGACTTGTGATCCTGGGATTTTTAAAGCAAACAGCCTCACTAGACACGGAAGTAGGGAGCTATCTCCCTGGTCTCCTGATCCATTAGCAAAACAACAACCTTCATACTGGGAATAGTGAAGGAAATTGATAAATGCTAGTTGAATAGACCTCAAAGAAATAAATCAAAAAGGAAAAACATGTAAATGTTCTCCTGGGACATTTTTTGAAGTTTTAATGAAAATTGGTAGATAATGTAAAATTCTGCACTTTTGTAAAGAAAGACGCTTGGTCTCCTCTTTGCTACTCAGCTTCCTCTGGTGGAATATTGATTTTGAAGGTCTGGTGACTTCAATAGACCCCTGAGAGCTGCCCACCCTTCCAGGCACTGAGATATGATGTCAGGACATCAAGATGAGAAAGAAAAAGAAAATAATCAGAGAAGGGAGAAAAAAAGGAGCACAGCTACAGGAGAAGCAGAAAAAAATAAAGACAAGAAAGGAAACAAAAGAAGAAGTATGATTATAAAAACCTCACTTCTGTTATTTTTTATATTTTTATTATATTAAATATAGTCTATTACATTATACTAAAATACTTTTAAATGCCTAACTCACCTTTAAATAAATTTTACTAGAATTGAGAATGAGGTTTTATTCGAAGGCAAAAAGCACCTCACACATTCTGCTGTAGCTTTCAGAGAAATCACTCACATTTCCTCAAATCATGTGTTTTTGATCCCAACAATTATTTGCATTTTTACCTCAGGAACAATTCACACGAGGAAATGTCCTTTTTCCCTAAAAGTGAGAAAGCCGCTTTGATAGGATTTTTACAGAATTTTACAAAGTCCATCAGTTTCTCCCTGCAGCGATGACATCGGCTAAAAATCCTATATGAGAAAAACACCGTGAGATGGTCAGCTCGGCCTGCTGGGCATCAACCAGGTCAGTGACTTCAGAAAATACAGCACATGACAAACTTTCTGGCAGAAAAAACATTACTACCGTGGTGTGGCTGACCTTTGGCTCCTGACCAGAACAGAGCCAGGAAGCCCTTCTGTCAAGCCAGTTGAGGCACAGAGGTGGCAGGTCTGTGAATGAGCCACCGCCCTTTCTGCAAACACATTCTATAAAGCCTGCCCAAGCCATCTGGCTCCTCTGCAGACAGAACTTTCAGAATTCCTCAATAGATTTTTGCAATAAAATCAAGTTTCTCCCTGCATCACACTAAATCCTCTCCATAGTATAAAAATTTCCTATAAATGCAGGGAACTAAATTGGACAGAATATTCCAGTAATGGTTGGAGTGGGATCAAGTATTGTGGGAGCATTACTTACATGTGACCTGAGGCCACTGAAGCATACAGAATATGAAGCTTAAGAGCATAATAATAAGGAACTCAAACAGCAGAGAGGTCTTAAGAGTTACTGGCTGTGTGTCTCGGGCAAGTTTTATCCTCCATGGGCATCAGCTTCCCAGTGATGAATGTGAGGACGCCTATCTCAGGCAATCTGTCTAAATCAGAGGAAGTGATGTTGCAAAAGGGTCTTTGTAGTTTGGAAAACATCATACACTTAGAATTATCCCATGATTTGATTGAGTGGCGCTATGATCCCTACCCAGCCTTGAACCTGGGGAGGAGGGTAGCACAGCAGAGAGTAGCACAGACCCTGGAACAGGTCAGCATGGACTTTAGCCCGGGTTCTGCAGCTTTCTATCTGTCAAAGCTTAGGTAGTAGCTACACACACCTCGGCTTCCTCCCTGATAAAATGGAGATGATGATGATGATAGTAGGAACACTTTGTAGAGTTGCCGGAATTAAGTAAAATTCTTATAAAGTGCCTAAGTTCTATAGGCACTATAAAGTGCCTAAAATTCTTATAAAGTGCCTGGAAAATATTAAGTAGCTGGGCATCAGTAAATGCTGGCTATAAATTATCAGAGTACATGCAGTGCCATTTCTGCAATATCTAGCCATTTTCCTACATTCTGTCTCCATGACATCTTCCTTCCTTGCGTAAGCTCCAAAATGGTCCCTTCATTTTATGATCTTTTCTATAATGCCTCAAAGTCATTGATCTTCTTATCTGTCCAGACAATGTTTGCCCAATCTCATCTCAAAGAAGCTTGGAGGGTAAGAGCCACGTGAATGTTCCCATTGCTACCTCCGTGCTTTGTGCAAAGCCACCATTCAGCAAATGTGTAATTGCCTGGCATGGCCAATGAGCAGTGATGTTCACGATGCAGACTAAAGAAATCCCTAACAATGCTAACCCAAAGATCAACCTTGAACTTGATCCCAAGGTGCTCAAAAGTCATTGGTCATTGCGCTTTGCCTAAATGTCTTCCACCCATCAAGCATGATGGTTGTTAGGATCTCTAAAGAGGACTTAGTTTTCAGTATTGAGGTACGTGGACATGTTCTCAGACTCGGTGAACATCTGACAGCTTCACCTACAAATTTCTGATGCTATCTGATCCTGAAAGTTTAGAGAAGATGAAAACAATTCCGTAGATCATCAAGGATGACTAAACACATGTTTACACTGAATTTATGGCTATAATTTGTAAAATGTTAACAGGGTACTTTACTGCACAAGATCCTCTGAGAGGTTCCCTATCAGCTATAAATACCACTCTATTAAATAATGAGTGATCAGGCTCGGCGCCTGTGGCTCAACGGGCTAAGGCGCCAGCCACGTACACCTGAGCTGGCGGGTTCAAATCCAGCCTGGGCCCGCCAAACAACAACAACGGCTGCAACCAAAAAATGGCCGGGCGTTGTGGCGGGCGCCTGTAGTCCCAGCTACTTGGGAGGCAGAGGCAGAAGACTCGCTTGAACCCAGGCATTGGAGGTTGCTGTGAGCTTTAATGCCATGGCACTCTCTCCAGGGTGACAGCTTGAGGCTCTGTCTCAAAAAATAAATGAATAAATAGAGTGATCAGTAACCACTGAGGCCTGCAGAATGTGGTTGTTGACTT